>SJXQ01007527.1:0-44967 GCA_006408695.1 Aepyceros melampus
GACTCTTTTGTTGACCATGATGGCTACTCCATTTCTTCTGAGGGATTCCTGCCCGCAGTAGTAGATATAATAGTCATCCTACACTAGGCCTAAAAAAAAAATAAAACCTGAGTCATGTCTCCGGGAATTATACCCTTGAACTAATCAGGAGAGTCCCCATTCGTGCCAAACCTCAGCCAATTATGTAATGCCAGCTACCCTGTTACTGAGACAAAGAACTGCCTGTATATAAGCAGCTACGACCCAATGCTCGGGGCTCTTGTCGGATTCCACTGCGCTGGATGAGACCTGAGCCCTAGCTCGAGCTAGCAATAAACCTCCTTTTATGCTATTGCATTGCTGTGGACGTCTTATTCTCTCAGTTTTGGGAACTCAGACTCTGGGCATAACATTTTTGACTTCTTTATTTTCCCAGGATGTTATAGTGATCATGGCGTGGAAAGACAGTGTAAACTACTGCTAGGAAGAAATTTATGTTTAATTTATAATAAAATAATACTTTATTTTTCGAAGAAAATTGACACAAGAAAGTATCTGTTCTGAGTAGTTTCTATAACAAAAGCATAATTTCTAGATTGGTCATGTTTCAATAGAGTTTGTGGAAAGTATAAATAATTCAACAAATGTACTTCTAAGTTTTGCTAATGTTATTGATCATATTTTGCTGATAAGAGTCTATCTGCCTGAAATTAAGTAAAGTCTGTAAAGCTGGGTGAAAAAAGTAATAACAATTCAGGACATTTTAGCAAGTTTTACCCTAACTTAATTACATTTGTTTGCTTTGATTTACACTGTGTCTTTATAGCCTGGTTCAAGAAGTCTATATTATTATCAGAGTATGTATTAGTTAGGATGTTTCCAACTACGAGTAACATAATTTCCAAGTAAAAGGGTCTTAAAACAGTGAAGATGTGTTGGGTTACATGGAAGTCCCATGACAGGCTGATCCAGCAGCTTGAGGATCCTGTCAGGGTCTCAGGTTATTTTCAGTTCTCTACCACTCTCAGCTTGTTAGACTTTGTTTCAAGCTTCTCTCCTCAAAACTGAAAAACAGCTGCCATTGCCACTGACATTGGGTCCTCACACAACTGTAACCAAAAGCAGAAGCATGCTTCCCCTTCCACCTCTTGAGGAAAGAAGGGAAGCCTCTATGAGAAACTCTCACCTTCACCCTCTCAGCTGACTCTCTCGCTGGTCCCATCAGTGAGCGACTGGCTGAAGCCCTTGTTAAACTTGAGTGGAGTGAATATCCCACATTTGCAGCCTTGATGGTGGGAGGCACTTTCATAGAAGACAAAAACCGGAAGAGCAACAGATGGGGAAAATTTATTATGGTAGTATTTCTACAGCTTCCAAAAGCCCTCATAAATGTCTGACAATGGTAGTCTGAAATTTTATGCTGACTTAATAAGTGAGTTTTACACATTATCCTCACCTTCAATAAATGTGTTTTCTTTTTGAAATTTACACACTAGCTCAAAATGGGAGTTGCTTCTACACCAGGGCCCCCAGCCTCTGGGATCTAATGCCTGATGATCTGAGGTGAAGCTATCATAATAATAATAAAGTGCACAATAAATGTAGTGTGCTTGAATCATCCCCAAACCATCCCCCTCCCTGATCCATGCAGATGTTGTCTTCCACAAAACTGGTCCCTGGAGCCAAAACGCTTGGGGACTGCTGTTCTATACAAATCACGTGTTTTTCCTTCTATTGGTCTTGTTTACTGGACTTACATAACATCCTCATTCCAAAGCATTCAGTTTCCAAAATAGCAGATATTTTCTGTTAGAATAATGAAAAAGGAAAAATTAGACAAAGGAGTGTGGGTTATAATGGGGAAAATGAGGAGAGGATAATAGGAATAGTAGAAAATGAAGAAGTCAGGGGGAAAAAGGAGGGCTAGAGCAATGACTAGTGTGGATGGCCTAAGGGGAGAGTTCAGTTAACTAGGTCGCTTGAAGTGATGGGCAGGATAAGCCATTAGGACGCTGGAGCAAAGGGAAGGCAGGTGGGAGGAACCTGACCCTTTCTCCAGGCGTGCTTTTGCAGGTTAGGATTTGCCTGTGCTAACCACACTGCAGGTGTGCCCCCAGAAATGCACGTTCGTGTGATTTGGCAGTCGTGTTCTGACGGCACTCCTTTATTTTTTCATTTAAAGATAATTTGCCGAACAATGATGTGTAACATAATCCATCTAAATGTTTAAAGGCTCTTAACTTGTCTCAGCAATAGTTAAGGAAGGAAATATTTAGGCTCTGAGTCTCAAAAGATCAGACTTTCCAAATGATTCGGGCTTTGTGAAGATTTATTTCTCTATGTAAAACCTAAACCCACTTTAGAGAAAACAGCTCACCTAAACCTACCAATATTGCTTGGGTTTGTTTTAGGACTAAGAGTTTTCTGTCCTTGCCTTTCATTTCACTATCTCTCCTGGTTCTTTATTGACCTCTCCTTGTTTTTCCCTCTGTCTACTAATTACCAGATATAATAATCGCTGGAAATATTATAGATTCTTTTGGATACTTTATCAATCTTGAATAATATATGGGAGAGGATCTTGTTGAAATTCTTTTTGTGTAATAGGTATCCTTTATGTTAAACAGGTTTTTTAAAAACTACTTTTAATACTTATATCCACTGTTAAGTAAAAGATTTAGAAAGCAATGCAAAATAAATGGACACCCCAGTGAGTATTGGCCTTGGCCACAGGCCAATACTCTTGTAGCCAAGACCTGAAGAAATAGAAATTTTCACATATTTCAGAAATCCTCCATGTGCCTTATTCCAAATTCAAGTCACCTGCTGCCCCTCAAAGTATTCACCATCCTGATATTCACAGTGATCATTTCCTTTGTTTCCTTATAGTTTATGACACCCAAATGCACATCCATAGACATTTTTACCCATTAAAAAGTTTTTTTGGATATGTCTTTTAAGTCTCCCTTGTTGTACTGTTTCACTCTCCTACCCTTGGTATTTCCTGCAAACTGGCACTTGCTTTTATTCCTTTGGGTAAGACGAGAGATGTTTTGTGTTCTTTCATGAGGAGTCATACAATGTCTGTTTATTCTTATTTTGTGATACTTCTAACTATTGATATCTAAATTTCTGGGGGGTTACAGAATGGTGACATTCAAATTCCATCATTTCTTTTTCACTATTAGCTGATCAATTTTCATAAGGAGACATTATCTCTCATCTACTATTTGGTTACCCAGTGATACATTTCACATGGAAGATGTAGGATAGGTGCTCAGGTTTTTTTTCTCTGCCAGTTTATTGTCCTCCTCTGAAGGTCACTAATTCTTTTGTTTTTAAAAATATTGTCATGAACTCCTGATTTCAATATATTTGATAAAATTTAAATCAATAGCAATTATTACTTTTTTTCTTTTGCTCATATTGTCCTGTCTTTGGCCAGCAGGATTCTCTTCAGGCTGGCTTCTGAGTCCTTTCCATATGACTCGATTTGATAACTTCCTTGATTTTTAATAACAGACATCTATGTTCATCTTATATGTATCCTGCTCCAGACAAGAACTCAGTCCTACTTCCAAAAGTCTTGATTTCTTCTATGATTCCTAGACCATAATCTGGGTGGTAACGCTTATTACTCCTGAGCTGGCTACTTATTGCTATTTGGCCTTTTCAGTGGCAGAGTTACGGCACCCCACTCCAGTACTCTTGCCTGGAAAATCCCATGGATGGAGGAGCCTGGTGGGCTGCAGTCCATGGGGTCGCTAAAAGTCAGACACGACTGAGCGACTTCACTTTGACTTTTCACTTTCCTGCATTGGAGAAGGAAATGGCAACCCACTCCAGTACTCTTGCCTGGAGAATCCCAGGGACAGGGAAGCCTGGAGGGCTGCCATCTCTGGGGTCGCACAGAGTCGGACACGATTGAAGCGACTTAGCAGCAGCAGCAGCAGCAGTGGCAGAGTTAGGGAATTTATCTATTGATTAGTATACATATAGGTATAGTTTTACAAATAAAATACTGATATTTACACTTAAAAGTCAGTGCTGTGTTTAGTTGCTCAGTTGTGTCTGACTTTTTGCGGCCCTATGGATTGTAGCCCACCAGGTCCTCTGTCCATGGAAATTTCCAGGCAAGAGTACTGGAGTGGGTTGCCTTTTCCTACTCCAGGGGATCTTCATGACCCAGGTATCAAGCCTACATCTCTTGTATCCCCTGCGTTGGCAGGCGAGTTCTTTACCACTTGCACCAGCTGGGAAGCCAAAAGGCAATACTGTGAGATTTTAACCTAGCCAATTTTATACTTCTACTTCATCTATATCTTTCTCCCTCCATAACAAGATTTCTAGTTTCCAAGGGTAGAGTAAATGGTGGACTGTAATACCCTATGACACTCATTTACAGTATCCCACACTGCATACAGAACAGGCTTAGAATAACTGTACACACATCACCACCACCAATACAATTACAAAAGACAGCTCAGGACTTCACTGGTGGTCCAGTGGTTAGGACTTTCCCTTCCAACGTGGGGGACACTTGTTTGGTCCCTGGTTGGAGAGTTAGTTAAAATCTGACATGCCTTGCAGCCAAAAAAAACCCATAAAATAGAAGCAATATTGTAACAAGTTCAATAGACTTTTTAAAATGGTCCACATTAAAAAAAAATCTTCTAAATAAAACAATGGCTTAAATTTTTTTTTCATATGCTCACCCTCATCCTATTTTTATAGTTATACTATGTCTACGTTATGTGAAGATATAGCTTTTCCAAATTATACTCTTTTAATTCTCATTAGAACTCTTAGCATTAGTTCTTCAGATAACTGTTTTAATGTCCACCACCAATTCTTCTACTGATGTCCATCTAATCATTTTGATTGTTTAAAACTCATCCTCTTCTAGATTCCTCAGGAAGAGCTAATGAGAACAATAGTCTCTGAATCCTTACATAATAATAACTGTTGTTCTGTGCCTTTTATAGTTGAAAGTCGGTTTTGCAGTATATAAAATCCTTGGTTTACATTTTATTTCTTATGTCTTTTAAACACGTTATTCCATTTTTTTCCTGGCATAAAGTATAGCTGTCAAAAAAACCTGGATAATCATTTTTTTACCTTTTAAGTCACTTTGGTTTTGACTGGATACTCAATGAAAGTTTTTTCTTTATTCACTCATTTTGCTAGAAATATGTCTTGGTGTTGATAATTCCGTGTCAACATTCTCAGCTACATAGTATGGTTTTTTTTTAAAATACGTGACTTCATATTGTTTTTTATTTAAGAAAATTTCTCTTTAATTATAATTTTTAGTATTTGTTTTGTCCCCTTATTTTGCATTTCTTCTTCAAAAATTAGAGATATCACCCTGCTCATTGTTTCTCTTAGACATAACTTTGCAAGACATTTGGCCTCAATACTTATCTGTTCCTCTTTTTTATGTAAAAATGGCTTTCCAGAATTTTTAGCAGGAGACATGGCTTTGAGTAACTTTTCTAACTGCACAAACTCTCTCTTCTGTGGTTTTCAAGAAGTGTTAAGAAGACTCACCTTGCTTTATGAAGTTTCCACATTCTGTTCCCTTCCACCACTTTTATCTGACCTCCTCTCTGTTCTCTGCCCAGCTCAGTTCTGACCCCACTCTCAGCATTTCCCTTCAGCGTGGCCCTCCATACCGGAAGGCAGGTCAGTCTCTAGGGCAGCGTAAGTGCCTTCAGTCTTTGTAGCAGACCCCTTGCACTCACCACCTACCAGAGTGGGCAAAACGTGCCCACTTGCTTTCCAATAAACAGCCCTTGCCATCTAGGGACTCTCTTCTCAAGTCCACTAGAGTCCGTCAAACTTCACTGCTTCTTTCAGCTTTTCCTGCCCATGTGCTGACAGGATTCAGGTTTTGCAGCTGTTGGTGGTCTGCCCTCACTCACACGTATTTTGAAGCTTGTATGGGTGCCTTGTAGCCAAGCATCAGTGTAAATGTGCCAAGTTGTTGTTCTCTATGATTTTATGTTAAGATTAAGATTAAAAATTACACTGCTGCTGCAGTTATCTCCCTAGAGCCCACCACATAGATTTAAACTACTCTCTTTAAGTAAAGCCCACATTTTCACAAGAATTAGGAACAAAAATTATTAATAACTTCCTAAGCTTTGATAATTTATTATAACTTCAGCAGGGTTTAGAAAATGTATTTTCCATGTTATAAAATCCTAAGAACTTTGGAGCAGTGTAATTTTTGTTTTACTTCTGGTGCAATTAAAGAGAGAACATTTCTTTGTTCCTGAACCGGTTAAAAATATTAAGTGCTCCATGTATTAATGAGGACTTCCCTGGTGGCTCAGACGGTAAAGCGTCTGTCTACAATGCAGGAGACCAGAGTTCAATCCCTAGGTCAGGAAGATCCCCTAGAGAAGGAAATGGCAATCCACTCCAGTGCTATTGCCTGGAAAATCCCATGGACAGAGGAGCCTGGTAGGCTACAGTCCATGAGGTCGCAAAGAGTCGGACACGACTGAGTGACTTCACTTCACTTCATGTATTAATGGAAACCAACTTTATATAAACCTTTGGTATAAGGCAAGTATAAGGTGATGATCAAAGAAATGATAATTTTCATTGTAGTAAAAGAGGAGGTGTGTTTGCACAGTGTTTTCATGTATGTTATCTTATTTCAGCCTCAAAATAACTCTCTTAGAGAGGTACTGTTGTGAGTCCCATCTTTCAGAAGAAGCAGTTGAGCTTAGAGGACTTAAAAGACTTGTTTCAAGACACTGGCTTTGGGACTCTTAACCCGTCTATGTGTTTACTCATCCTCTGAGGGCTCAGTTTGGGAGAAATCCCTGTGCAGCCACATGGCAGGAAGTGGAAACTGCCTGGCAAGCTCTATGGTCAAATACTTCTTGAGGACCCACAGGGTGACAGGTGCTGCAGGCAGATCTCCCTCACAGGCTGGCTAAGAGCCTTGTAGCCCCTTAGAGCCTTAGGAGACAGAGCGGCATTCGAACCCGAGTTTCTAAACTCCAGCGCCTGTGGTTTGCTTTTGCCTGCTGGCTAAGGTCAGTGCCAGCAAGGCACTTTGTGTGACCCGCAGCGCTTGGAGTGGCTCCATGTGGCATCGCAATACCTGCATGTTGCTGGACACGAGTTGCTTCAGTTCGTGGCAGATGTGAAAGGGCAGGTCGGCACTTCTGGAGCTTGCGGCATAGCTCTTCCAGTGTTTACTTGGCATACTCTGAATGGCAGAGAAGAGAATCCTGTCTCAGCCTCCAGACACGCTAATCTCTTATCGTAAAATCCACGCACTTTTTATTATTATTTTACAAAGTTTGTTTGTGCTGGGTCTTCACTGCAGCACACAGGCTTCTGTAGTGGTGGAGCTTGGTCTTCTCTCGTTGCCCAGTACAGGAGCCAGAGTGTGTGGGCTCAGTTGCCTCGGGCATGTGGGATCTTGGTTCTCTGACCAGGGATCAAACCTGTGTCCCCTTTTAATAAATTACCCTAGGAGAGAAGGGGGCAGGCTGCAAGAGAATGAATGGTCCCGAGGGGAGCGGAGAAAATCTGGCCCCAGGGAATGGGCGTGCAAGGTCCCAGGAAAACAGTGGTAATGGGTCCCGGGAACCTCACTGTCTCATCACCTGGAAGGCAGATTCTTAACCCCTGGACCACTAGGGAAGTCCCCTCGTGCAACTTTTAAATTCTACTTCACAATATATCTGTGCTATTGAATACAAAAAGCATATTTTCATACACATCAGCAAGTAAAATTTTTGTGATAAGGTGTCGGGAGCCAGCGTGAGGAATCCCACCTGTGACAGGGTCGTGCGGCAAGAGACCTCGATGGGCAATGCGATTCTAGTCTCAGGAAATACCAGGGGGAAACCCTGAGACTCGAATCGCCTTGCCCATTGAGGTCTCTTGCTGCACGGCCCTGTCACGGGTGGGATTCCTCACGCTGGCTCCAGACAATAAGGAGACATAGATTGTTCTCGGATGGCTCTTAGTACTTCCTGGCACATTACATACTCCTAAAGTGCTCCTCAGTTTGAAAGCATAAGAAGAAATACAGACATGTAGACTGGAGCTCCATCTTGGGAGTTTGAAGGTTTTGCTAAATCTCTGCACTTTGTTCTGTAGACACTGAGGGTCCAATAAAGCATTTCAAGAAAGAAAGGGAACGGGTCAGTTTTGTCTTAGAGGAATGTTCTGAATTTCCTTAATCACCATCTATAGTAAGAAATACGTGTTACATGCTAATTCATATGCACATTATAGATTCAGTTCAGTTCAGTTGCTCAGTTGTGTCCGACTCTTTGTGACCCCGTGAATCGCAGCACGCCAGGCCTCCCTGTCCGTCACCAACTCCCGGAGTTCACTCAGACTCACATCTATCGAGTCAGTGATGCCATCCAGCCATCTCATTCTCTGTCGTTCCCTTATGCTCCTGCCCTCAATCTTTCCCAGCATCAGGGTCTTTTCAAATGAGTCAGCTCTTCGCATCAGGTGGCCAAAGTATTGGAGTTCCAGCTTCAACATCAGTCCTTGCAGTGAACACCCAGGACTGATCTCCTTTAGAATGGACTGGTTGCATCTCCTTGCAGTCCAAGGAACTCTCAAGAGTCTTCTCCAACACCACAGTTCAAAAGCATCAATTCTTTGGTGCTCAGTTTTCTTTACAGTCCAACTCTCACATCCATACATGACCACAGGAAAAACCATAGCCTTGACTAGACGGACCTTTGTTGGCAAAGTAATGTCTCTGCTTTTGAATATGCTATCTAGGTTGGTCATAACTTTCCTTCCAAGGAGTAAGCATCTTTTAATTTCATGGCTGCAGTCACCATCTGCAGTGATTTTGGAGCCCAAAAAAATAAAGTCTGACACTGTTTCCACTGTTTGCCCATCTATTTCCCCTGAAGTGATGGGACCAGATGCCATGATCTTCGTTTTCTGAATGTTGAGCTTTAAGCCAACTTTTTCACTCTCCTCTTTCACTTTCATCAAGAGGCTTTTTAGTTCCTCTTCACTTTCTGCCATAAGGGTGGTGTCATCTGCATATCTGAGGTGATGATATAAATAAAAATTTGGTGAAACTTTATTTACCTTTATATTGTCCGCCCTAACCTCGTCCATCTAGGAAAAGTTAATACAATCCACTAAATTGGCTGCACAACCCCTACCGCACTGCACTTGAGGTAACCAGAGCATGTATATGCTTCATTAATATTCAAATGGAACAGAACTGTACTCATTAGGAAACACTTTAATGATTCTTCCAGGAGGGTTAGAGAGGTTACGGGAAGGAAGAGGCAAGGAGGCTCCCAGGACCCATCAACCTGTCACCTCTGTTTCCTGGGAGCCTGCACGCCGTTTCCCTGGGGCCAGATGTTCTCCGCTCCCCTCAGGACCATGCATTCTCTTGCAGCCTGCCCCCTTCTCTCCTAGGGTAATTTATTTCAAACAGAACCTTCTCCAATCTTCCCACTTGAGAAGACCCGTAAGTGGGAGAGAGTAATCTCTGTCTTGAACTTTAACCCTCTCCCAAGAGAGAGAACACCTGAGGGCAAAATGTAGCATATCGTGAAACCGTTGGCATTAGTTTGCTAAGGCTGCCGAGACCAGGTACTGGAGACCCAGTGACTGACACAACAGAAACTGATTTTTCCGCAGCTCTGCAGGCTACCATTTAAGATTAAAGTGTCAGCAGGGTTGGTTTCTTCTGAGGCCTCTCTCATTTGCTTGTAGATGGCTAACCTCTCCCTGTGTCTTCATGGGATCTCCCTTCCATGCGTGTCTCTGTGCTAATCTCTTATAAGGAGACCCACTTGGACTGAATTAGGGCCCACTCATAAGACGTCATACGCACTTAATTATCTCTTTAAAGGCCCGATTTCCAAATACAGTCACATTTTGAGGCACTTGAGTTTAGGACTTCGACATATGAATGAAATGAAAGTTGCTCAGTCGTGTCCGACTCTGCGACCCCATGGACTGTAGCCTACCATGCTCCTCCATCCATGGGATTCTCTAGGCAAGAATACTGGAGTGGGTTGCCATTTGAAGGGGAGACAAAATTCAGCCTGTAAAAAATCAATGAACAAAAAAAAATTAAAAAAAAAAATCAATGAACAGAAATCTCAGTTAAGTAGAGTCGAGAGACCAGAAGGGGGAGCTCTCATGCCCTCGGATGAGCCCAATAGGAAGAAGAAAGACTTCTTCCCTGGTAAGAGCCCAGCCTAGGACAGTCAAGCTTACCCGCTGAAAAGCGTGGACTCTGTTTACTATACCTGCTTGCCCTGCACTTCCCCTCTGTAAGAGTTCTCCTCTCCATTTTTGAGGGCACTTGCATGTCAGGCTCACCATGGTTGCACGCTGTGAACTGCAACTCATTGTTAATACTAAATAAGCCCATTTTTGCTCGAGAAATAACTAGCAGTCTATTGGTTTTAGGTTAGTCCATAGCACCATTTATGTTTATTTTTTATAAAGGAATCATTTTTTATAAATGACTTTATAAAGTCATTTTTATGTTCTACAAAATAAATGCCAAAATACCAGCATTACAAACAACATCACAGCTATTCTCATAATATAATGAGTTCAGTTACTTAATTGTATTCTGGATAGATAGATTTTCCATTTTAGTGCCCCCCTCACCTGAGGAGAGTCTTGGAGGCTACCAACTTTACTTTTTTAAACAATAAGAAGGTTTTAGTTTTTTATTTTACTTAAAATAAAAAAGTACTGTATACTTAACTGCTGCCCATCTGTCTCATCTTACCCTTGACTGGATATCCTCAACACATAAAAAAAAAAATTTGCATGAAGAGCTGGTAAATGGTAATTAAAGCATTTCAGTAAAAGAGAAGAGAAAGATAAGAAATCTTTTATTTGGGATTCACTGGGCTGACTGAAAAGAAAAAATCTGACAAGCCCTTTCTCTCTTTGGGAAGTTCAGCAAGAAGCAAACGCAGCAGACTGGAATTAGCTCAGAGGGAAAACACAGGCTAAGAACAGTAGCAATGGGACGTGAACTCTAGCTAAGCTCTGGTCTCCCATGATTACAGATGGACTGGCTGTCTCCTGCCCGGGCCGGTGGTCCATGGACAGGCCCTGCAGCACCAGACAAGGCTCTTCCTAGCCTGCATTCCCCTGCCTCTTACCTCTCTGTGGAGTTGTGAACACTCCCCAGTTTCTGCCTCTGAGCTCCCCATTGAACATTTATCTCAGGAGGCTGCTGTGGGTGGGGGCCAGTGCCCTTGTTTCCGATGGTTGACTAATTTATCAAACTTTCTAGACTCCCCACCCTATTCCTTGGCCAAGTCCTTTTCAGCTCTCTGAATCTGTCCTTCATTCTAGAGATGTGGTTGTTCATCAAGAGGAGCTCCATGATTCCTCTTCACCCTAATGTTATATGAGTCTATTCTTCAGTTTCACACTTTCATGCAGATTAAAAAAAATCCCAGGTACAATTACAAAAGAAACTCAACCTATCTGCCATTGCCTAACAGATAGGAGGAGAAAAGTACCACCTTTCTTCCTTAAGCTTATTTTAGGTAGAAAATTTAAGCATATGTCGCGACTGAAGCGACTTAGCAGCAGCAGCAGCACCGCAATTACCTATGGGTCTTCACCTTGCTCCTTTGTTCTGCCTTGGGCCACTCATGTACAGAGGCAACTCTGGTGAGTTCACTGCTGGAACTACATGTAAGCTGAAGCATTCTCCTTCAGTGACACTGGCAGGTTCACCACTAATTATCAGGCTAACTCAATTCAGTTCAGTCACTCACTCATGTCAGACTCTTTGCAACCCCATGCACAGCAGCACGCCAGACCTCCCTGTCCTTCACCATCTCCTGGAGCTTGCTCAAACTCATGTCCATTGAACTGGTGATGCTGTCCAACCATCGCATCCTCTGTTGTCCCCTTCTCCTTCTGTCTTCAGTATTTCCCAGCATCAGGGTCTTTTCCAATGAGCCGGCTCTTCTCATCAGGTGCCCAAAGTATTAGAGCTTCAGGTTCATCATCAGTTCCTCCAATGAATATTTCCTTTGATTGATTGGTTTGATCTCCTTTAGGATTGACTGGTTTGATCTCCTTCCAGTCCAAGGGACTCTCAAGAGTCTTCTCCAGCACCACAGATCAAAAGCATCAATTCTTTGGCATTCAGCCTTTTTTATGGTCCAACTCTCACATCTGTATGTGAGAAAAACCAGAGCTTTGACTATATGGACCTTAGTTGGCAAAGTGATGTCTCTGCTTTTTAATATGCTGTCTAGGTTTGTCGTCGGGTAACACATACATAATTCTGAAAAACGTCATTTAAAAAATTCAGAATGACTATCTGTGAGATGGCATTATCAGCAATGCTTTGTTTTTCAAAATTAGAATTGCTAATGAATTGTTTTCTAATGCTTTTTTGTATGAAATTAAAAGACGTTACTCCTTGGAAGGAAAGTTATGACCAACCTAGACAGCATATTCAAAAGCAGAGACATTACTTTGCCAACAAAGGTCCACCTAGTCAAGGCTATGGTTTTTCCAGTAGTCATGTATGGATGAGAGTTGGACTGTGAAGAAAGCTGAGCGCTGAAGAATTGATGCTTTTGAAGTGTGGTGTTGGAGAAGACTCTTGAGAGTCCCTTGGACTGCAAGGAGATGCAACCAGTCCATTCTAAAGGAGATCAGTCCTGGGTGTTCTTTGGAAGGAATGATGCTAAAGCTGAAACTCCAGTACTTTAGCCACCTCACCTCCAATGAGAGTTGACTCATTGGAAAAGACTCTGATGCTGGGAGGGATTGAGGGCAGGAGGAAAAGGGGATGACAGAGGATGAGATGGCTGGATGGCATCACGGACTCGATGGACGTGAGTTTGAGTGAACTCCGGGAGTTGGTGATGGACAGGGAGGCCTGGCTTTCTGCAATTCATGGGGTCGCAGAGTTGGACACGACTGAGCGACTGAACTGAACTGATGGATGTTTTCTTAAGATAGTCACATTTGCAAAATGGCTTTGCACTGTTTTCTCTTTGCGCCCACTCATGGCCCACACATGCCTGGCCTCCTCCTCCTTGCTGACTCACGGGCCCAGCCTCTGCCCACACTCACACTCAATGACCTGGCGCCCACTGTCGAGCTCTCCTTTTTCTCCTACAGTGCGCCTGCGCATCTGCTCTCCTTCACACAGGTAGACACATTCCTGCTTCCGCTGCTCAGCAGCCAAAGCACAAGCATGGCTTAAGGGAGGGGAAGACTCATGTTTCCAATGATCTTCATGTTTTATTTAATTAGCAAGCTCTATCCACACATGAATATTCACAACCCGTTCTTTGATTCTTAAACTACTCTTCCAAAACTCCCCTATACACAGTAATTGGGTTTTTTTTAATTAAAAAGAAAACCCTACAAAAATATACGTGTATTTTCATGTTGCAATTTGTTTCAGTGACAATAGCTGCCCTTATCTTTTGTCCACACTGAAATATTTTCCTTGCATCTTGAAAAGAATGGGTATACTAAGAGACAGTGGCTTGTTGGGATGGTTATTTGTAATGCGAGTACCTGAGCTAAAGCTGGAATCAACAGGCTGCCTGACAAGATTAATTGGCTGTGGATCATGCCAGAGCAACTCCAGAGCCAACACCAGAAACAAGGGTCAGCCCACTCATTAAAACCCTGCCAAGGCATACTCTTGGGAAGGCAGACCCCAGAGGAGGCAAGGAGGCCAGCCTGTACTCCCTGTGTGTATTTATAAGGCTACTAGAAAGGCCTTCCTCAAATCACCCTCAACCTGATGTTGCCATGCCTACAATCCCAGCATTAGAGAGTCATTCCTGAACCTTCTCAGTATTTAAAGTATGAAGAATTAGAGAAAGGCTGTTGGAGTTTCCTTCCATTTGTGGTAACTACTTATCTTTCCAAGGAGCTCAGATTATATGACACATGGTGTGAACAGAGTCTATTCTTCAATATTACAAATCCACTCTTTAATAGGAAATATGAGCATTGGGGTGGATTTTAAGAAGCACACAATTGAATTTGTGTTGATATTTTTTGGTTTGGGTTTGTTGTTTGGCTATCTCTGTATTAAGTTGAAGTATACTCCTTGAAGGAAGGCTAGGACCATTTCTCTTTCTTATTTATATTTCTGAGCTGTTGTTCAGTCGCTAAGCCATGTCTGACTCTTTGCAACCCCATGGACTGCATGGGTCCCTGTCCAGGCTCCCCTGTTCTTCACTGTCTCCCTGGGTTTGCTCAAACTCATGTCCATTGAGTCAGTGATGCCATCCAACCATCTCAACCTCTTTTGCCTCCTTCTCCTCTTTCCCTCAGTCTGCCCAGCATCAGGGTCTTTTTCAATGAGTTGGTTCTTTGCATCAGGTGGCCAAAGTACCATGCCTAATAAGGCTGGAAGATTGTTACCTACCCCTGGTAATTTCTCTTATCAATACTAAACCTTTAGGGCCAATTTTATTTTACTTTTCATCCACCATTATTTTACTCTTTATGTTGAATATAGCTACTTTTTTCCTTTAAATTTCCACAACGTTGGGTCCACTGTCTTACATATTTAATCACTTTCTCTCTTGTATCATATTTAATCTTAGAGCTCATCATGGTTTATAAGGACTTTTAAGTTAATCTCTATATGATTTACACATCCTATGCAAAGATCCCTACATTAAAAAAAAAAAAACTCCTCACATAGAAAGATGCAAGCAAAGTATGAAAAGCAAGAAATAAATGCCTCCTGGGCCACCCCACAGTGACAGAGGGGGTCTGATTGCCACGATGTTGTTTCCAGCTGTGAGCTTCCAACTAAAGATGGTGAAAGGAACACAGCACATTATCTCTTCTCAGCAGAAATCAAGAGGGATTATAACTAGATGCAAGATTTCAATAAATATTTGGTGGAAAGAGAATGGAGGAAATTTAACTGGCCCAATGGGAAAGGAAGTCACAGTCTAAAGTATGTGTACTTGGGGATGCTGAAGATAAGCAAGATATTTCACCATGAAGAACCTGAAAGAGGGTCAGGACTTGGAGTCACCACATTTGGCAGAAAGTAAGGGTAAGGTATGGGACGTAAAGCAAAAGTTGAAACCTTATATATGGGTCGGTCACCTACTCTTACAACCCCAGGTACAGAAAATCAGGAGCCAAGCGACTCCTTCCTTCTTCAAGGAGGAAAGTGAAGTCACTCAATCATGTCCCATTCTTAGCAACTCCATGGACTGTAGCCTATCAGGCTCCTCTGTCCATGGAATTTTCCAGGCAAGAATACTAGAGTGGGTTGCCATTTCCTTCTCTAGGAGATCTTCCCAACCCAGGGATTGAACCCAGGTCTCCAACACTGTAGCAGATGCTTTATCATCTGTGCCACCAGGGAAGTCAAGGAGGAGGAGGGATTTATTTCCTGGAGACACTCAGCAGGAAAGGCCTGGGCATCAGAGAAATCAGGTCTCTAGAAGACATGGGTAAGGCATGGGGATGTAAACAGCCAAGTGAACTGGAGGCCTGCATTGGGAATGGCTGGATCACCTGTCCCTCTCCACTGCCATATCATCAAAGCACTGTTAATCAGGAAACTAACCCTGAGGCCAGGCTTCTTCAAACTGTGGGTTAGGAAATCAGTTATGACGAGTGGATTAGGAAATCAGTTTAATGGGTCATAACAAACACTGTCATTGGTTGGGCTCCCCAGGAAGCAGATTCTGAGACAGAATTGAGAGTTTAGAATATTCATTGTATGCTAAGTCATTTCGATCACGTCCCACTCTTTGCAACTCTATGGACTGTAGCCCGTCAGGTTCCTCTGTTCATGGGATTCTCCAGGCAAGAATACAGGAGTCTGTTGCCATACCCTCCTCCGGGGGATCTCCCTGACCCAGGTATCGAACCTGGGTCTCTTAGATATTTCCTTCATTGGCAAGCAGGTTCTTTACTACTATTGACACCTGGGAAGCCCAGGAATATTCATCAGGCAGAGACTTTGGGATCAGAACTTGTAGAAGGAAACAAGAACTAGACAAAAAGGAGAGTAGAGCTGTGATTCAAGGTCCAGTGACTACTTCAGCCAAGCCCACAGGGGACACAGAAGCTAAAGCAGCTCTTCAGAATTGCCCCAGTCAGGCCAAAGTGGCCAGCCTTTATCCCCGTTATGCTCGATTGGGAGACTAGGTCTTCAAAGAGGCGAGTAAGTTAAACCGAGGCCCTGGGGGCACAGCCCTAATTCAGTGTGACTGGAGTCCTTACAAGAAGAGAAGGAAACATCCGGGGGTTGCACAGAAAAGAGGCCACAGGAGGCCACAGTGAGAAAGCGGCCATCTGCAAGCTAAGGACAGGGGCCTCAGGAGACAGGATCCCACACGCAGTGCGGTCATCCAAATAAAAGTAAGCAAAGAAATTCCATGCTGGGCCAGTGGTTAACACTCCGTGTTTCCACTGCAGGGGCATGGATCCAATCCCTGGTCGCAGTACTGACACCCCACATGTCACACAGTGCAGCCAAAAAGAGAAAAGAAGATGCTGGCATCTTCACCTTGGGCTTTTAGCCCCCAGAAGGCCGAGAAAATAAATTTCTGTTGTTCAAGTCACCCCGTCTACAGTATTTTATTATGGTAGCCTTAGAAAATTAATATATTCCTCCCTTATTGGACGTATGACCTTGGGCATGTCAACTCTTTGCACTGAGGGAATCCCTGGAGGGGCTGACAGTTGAAGCTAGCCCACCAGTAGTACTCAGCGACTGGGGCAACCAGGCTGTCACTGCAGAGAATATGACTGGTAAAACACAAGGTCTGTCACAAACATTCAAGAAAATAAAATTCAACAGACTAAACAGAAAATATCAGAATGCATGTAGAAGAGATAAATGCTGTTTCATGAAACTTTTCTGAGGCAAGAAACTACAGGAATGTTTTTCTGAAAAAAGCTAAACAGACCCAGAGAAGTGTTGAGGTCCTTTAATGGACCAGAACCTGGTGGTCTAGAGTCAACCGATAAGAAAGTAAAGGAGAGAGAAAGAGGCTGATATTCCTTGTTTTATGCAGAAAGCCAATAAAGCCCCTGCACAGGGCTTGCTCTGTTCACAGAGGCCTCAGGCGCCACCCCCCCATGGGGTGAAGGTGCAGAGCACCTTCTCAAGAGGGTCTTAGAAGCCCGGGCAGGAAAGTGAACTCAGAGAGCCTCTGCACTCCAAAGAAATAGCCTGAGAAAGAGAGGGAGAGAAGGAGAGAGAGAGAGAGAGAGAGAGAGAGAGAGAGAGAGAGAGAAAGCAAAAGCTCTGATGGAGCAAAGGTGTTTTAATCAACATGGTGTGGGCATATATACTGTAATTATTTTCAGCAAAGATAAAGATTAAAATTCCAGACTTACAAACATAGGTGATCCATATTAAAGAAAAGAGAGTTGTAAATAATCACTTTTACCATATGGTTAACAAGAAGGAAGAGGGTACTTATCACCATATAGAAAAGCTAACAAAGGAAATGCCTGGATCCCTCAGCCCCAAGAGAGGCTTGCCTCTCCTCTTAATTCCTGAATATTCAGGAGGAACAGAGGATTCCTGACAGATCCAAAACAGCACACAGGAAGCCTCCTGTTAAATGCTTCCTGACAGAGAAGAAACAAAATGTTTTCTCTACCATCCAAAAGTGAACTATCACCCTATAAACCCCATCCACACACACAGAGGTCCTCATCAGAGCAATGCCGAAGAATGTTCAAACTGCTGTAAAACTGCGCTCTTTTCACACGCTAGCAAGGTTATGTTCAAAATCCTACAACCTAGGCTTCAACAGTACATGAACCGAGAACTTCCAGATGTACAAGCTGGATTTGGAAAAGGCAGGGGAACCAGAGATCAAATTGCCAGCATTCAATGGATCATGGAGAAAGCAAGGGAATTCCAGAAAACCATATACTTCTGCTTTGTTGACTGTACTAAAGCCTTTGACTGTGTGGATCACAACGAACTGTGGAAAATTCTTAAAGAGATGGGAATACCAGACCAGCTTAGCTGTCTCCTGAGAAACCTGTATGCAAGTCAAGAAGCAACAGTTAGAACCGGATGTAGAACGGACTGGTTCAAAATTGGGAAAGGAGTACTTCAAGGCTAAATACTGTCACTCTGTTTATTTAACTTATATGCTGAGTACATCATATGAAATGCGAGGCTGGATGAATCACAAGCTGGAATCAAGGTTGCCAGGAGAAATATTGACAACCTCAGATATGCAGATGATACCACCATAATGGCAGAAAGTGAAGAGGAACTAAAGAGCCTCTTGATGAGGGTGAAAGAGGAGAGTGAAAAAGCTGACTTAAAACTCAACATTCAAACAACTAAGGATCATGGCATTTGGTCTCATTGTGCCATGTGCTTAGTCACTCAGTCATGTCCAGCTGTTTGCAACCATTTGGACGTACCCCGCAAGGCTCCTTTGTCCATGGAATTTTTCAGGCAAGAATACTGGAGTGGGTTGCCATTTTCCTCCTCCAGGAGATCTTTCCAACCCAAGAAGAGAACCTCTGTCTCCTGTGCCTCCTGAATTGCAGGCAGATTCTTTACCCAATGAACCATCAGGGAAACCCAATTTGCCATGCCTTTTCATGGCAAATATGAAAGTAAAAAGTGAAAGCAATGAGAGAGTTTCTTTTCTTGGACTCCAAAATCACTGTGGACGGTCACTGCAACCATGAAATTAAAAGACACTTGCTCCTTGGAAGGAAAGCTATGACAAATCTAGACAGGGTATTGAAAAGCAGAGATATCACATTGCTGACAAAGGTCCATATAATCAAAGCTATGGTTTTCCCAGTAGTCATGTATGGATGTGAGAGATGAACTATAAAGAAAGCTGAGTGCCAAAGAATTGATGCTTTCGAACTGTGGTGCTGGAGAAGCCTCTTGAGAGTCCATTGGACTGCAAGGAGATCCAACCAGTCCATCCTAAAGGAAATCAACCCTGAATATTCACTGGAAGAACGGATGCTGAAGCTGAAACTCCAATACTTTGGTCACTTGATGAGAAGAGCCGAATCTTTGGAAAAGACCCTGATGCTGGGAAAGATTGAAGGCAAAAGAAGGGGCCGGCAGAAGATGAGATGGTTAGATAGCGTCACCGACTCGATGGACATGGATTTGAGCAAGCTCCAGGAGACAGCGTAGGACAGGGGAGCCTGGCGTGCTGCAGTCCATGGGGTCACAAAGAGTCAGACACAAGTCATGATATAAACACTGAATAGTGGTATAACTATATTGGGAGAATTAGAGGAGGGTATAAGAGGCCAAACCCACATCTTCCATAGAAAAAAGTCATAGATAACACCCGGAACTTTGAAAATCAAGAAATAGCATTAGAAATGTGGAGATAAATACCAGAAGAAACTGCTGAGAGTGAGTGTGGTCGCCCTGGCGATGGGATTAGAACCAGAACTTGCAGCAATTCAGGGAAAGCTGATCTCTTCTTTTAGACACTGAAGAGAGATTTGGCTTTTTAAACTCTGTACATTTGTAACTTAGATGAAAATAATATAAACAATTTCAGAAAGAAAAATAATATAGGCATATTATTTTTGAGTTATGGAGGCAACCATTTTAAAAAGCTCCAGGGAGTCACAGGGATGTAATGAATGCATAGGGAATACAGTTAATAAGATTTTAACAACTTTGGTGATGGATGGTAACTGGACTTACTGTGGCAATTATTTTGTAATGTACAAAGTATGAAATTATTATGTTGTATACCTGAAAGTAATATTGTATGTTAAGTATAACTTAATAAATAAAAACTAAAGGGAAAGTCTGAAAAATTTTTCCAGGGGGCTGGAGGGGATGATAGAACTGGAGTTGATTTTCACTATTAAAACAATTTGATTTTGTAGACTTGTGACAATATTACATTGAATACAATTTTTAAATAAAAATAAAACAATTAATTCACCGGAATGAACTCAGGCATGCAGACACTTAGGAAGGGCTTTGGTTCCTAAGCCTCGTTGCTTGCAGGCTCCTCATCTTTAAAATCTTTCACATCTTCTTTATACAGTGTAAGCAGCTCATGAGAAAACATATCTGGAAGCTCCTGGTGGATTGAAAATGATCAATAAAGGTTCCCTTCTTTCCTCTCACAGATGAAGAACCCAGGCACTAGTGTTCAGGAGCATAAACTCACTCTTTGAAAAGCCTCTTTGCTTGACTCACAAGGACCCTCCCAATATACTTTCGATATAAAAGGAATACCTAGCATGAACATATATAATGAAGTCATTAAAAAATATCCTATGTGAAATAAGAAATACCCTTTGTGTAATCTGGCTAGCTTTGCAATGAATATTTTTTTTTTCAACAATGAAGTGCAATACACACTTACATGACTTTTCTCAAGCCTTTTTGAAAAAGTTCCAGATCCAAATTTTATCTAATAGTAATTAGAGCCAATTTATCCATTGTGGTTTCCCATTAAGCTCAGCTATGCTTAGGAAGGGAGGTTGAGAAATTGATCTCCTAGGATCCCTTAGGAATTGCTTAGGGTAGGCAGGCACCCTGAATTAGTAGCCTCTGGCCAAGAATAGTCTGTTTTATGCAGATCTGAATGCTGATTATAATTTTTCTTTGAGTGCCCTCTCATGAAGAAGGTTGGGAAGCATTTCCTTAACAGGTGCCACAAAAATCCATTATAAGGACTGACAGCTCTTTAAAGCCTGAAGAAAGTTGCTTCCTTACTAAATTTATAATAATTTGCATGCCTTCAGATGGTTTTCAATGTCTTCCACATCTGACTGGAAATTATGTAGCACTAGGTTTATGTATCAGAGAAGGCGATGGCACCCCACTCCAGTACTCTTGCCTGGAAAATCCCATGGACAGAGGAGCCTGGCAGGCTGCATGGGGTCGCTGAGGGTCCAACACAACTAAGTGACTTCACCTTCACTTTTCACTTTCATGCACTGGAGAAGGAAATGGCAGCCCACTCCAGTGTTCTTGCCTGGAGAATCCCAGGGACGGGGGAGCCTGGTGGGCTGCCGTCTATGGGGTTGCAGAGTCGGACACGACTGAAGCGACTTAGCAGCAGCAGCAGCAGCAAGTTTATGTATGATTTTGAATTATTAAATTCAGCTACAAGTAACTTAATAGAGACCCCGAGATAGTTGTTTAAACAATGAGATTACTCCCCCTTGCAAAAAGAATTCTGGAGAAAGTAACCCAAGGCTAGTATGGTGGCTTCATAATCATCAAAGATCCTGCTATTTAATTGCTAAGGCTCAGGGAATGCAAACCAGAACATCCACACCTCAAAGAGCAGGATGGAGGAGGGAAAGGGTGTGCTCTTTCTCTTTTAGGAAGACTTGGTAGAAATCACTGTCCTGTCCCCATTTAAGTCTCCTTATGCAGAATGCAGCCACATGACCAATAGCTGGAAACTCGGTAGCAAGTTACGGTCTTTTAGGTAGGTGACATGATGTCCAGCTTGAGCTAGGAGTTTCTTAATTTGACAGAGGAGAATGAGTATTTGGTAGGGAAATAGCAGTCTTTACAACATGCTTTTAGTAACTGCTGTGTAATTCATTTCAAACAAAAACAATCTCTCAATTCGTTATTGCATATATACTGCCAGAAAAGCTGACACAATATATATTAAGGAAGACTAATTAGCAAGTTCATTAATTGAAGTTTTGATTATTTTTGTTGGATTTAATAATTCGATGATTAAGGGAGTGTAGCTAGGAGGTAAAACAGATTCTGAAGCAACTGCTTGATTTCCATCTATTAGTGTGAACTTGAGAAAATTGCTTAAGTGCTCTGTGCCTTAGTCTCCTTTTCTGTAAAGTGGAGATAAAAATAATCATACCTATTTAATAGGAATTTGGAAGAATTGATGAGTTAAAATATATAATGTACTTGGAATAGCTGGCATATAGTAAGTGATCAGTAAATGATAGCTATCAATAAGGCTGAGCACAGAAGAATTGATGCTTTTGAACTGTGGTGTTGGAGAAGACTCTTGAGAGTCCCTTGGACTGCAAGGAGATCCAACCAGTCCATTCTGAGGGAGATCAACCCTGGGATTGATATATCTAATATATCTTTAGCTTTGTTTGTTTTACCTGCTAAGTCATGTCCTACTCTTTTGCGACCCCCTGGACTGTAGCCTGCCAGTCTCCTCTGTCCATGGGATTTCCCAGGCAAGAATACCAGGTTGGGTTGCCATTTCTTTCTCCAGGGGATATTCCCCACCCAGGAATAGAACCCATGTCTCCTGCATGGGCAGGCAGATTCTTTACTACTGACCTGAGAAGCCCAACATATCTTCTACTTAAATTAAAATCTTTTCCTTTAAAACCAGAGGTAGCTGAGACAATCTTCTCTATTAAAGAATTTCCAGGTTTGGGGGTTCCCTGGTGGCTCAGTGGTAAAGAATCTACCTGCCAATGCAGGAGACATGAGTCTAATCCCTGGTCTGGGAAGATCCCACAGGCCACGGAGCAACTAAGCCCATGCGCCACAATACTGAGCCTATGCTCTGGAGCCCCAGAGTCGCAGCTACTGAAGCCGTGCACCCTAGAGTCCACGCTGTGCAACAAGAGGAGCCAGCACAACAAGCCCAGCTACCTCAACCAGAGAGGAGCCCCTGCTCGCCGCAGCTAGAGATGACCTGTGCGTAGCAGTGAAGACCCGGCACTGCCAAAACTAAATACATAAATACAATTTAAAAAAAGAATTCTTCCAGGTATGCAAAACTTGCCAGGTGTTGCATTGGTAGATAACTTAAAAATGCTGATCTCTGAAGACAAACCACAGGGCTTTGAACTAATAAATGCTATGTTCCAAAGTAGCATTATGAAAGGAAAGGTGTTAGACACAGTAAAACTGAACAGTAACTAGCTTGTCTCTTTTCCCTCCCTTTCTCCCCTTTTCTCCCTTAATAACCTGTACTGATGATATCACCGCCTCTCCTCTCTGCCACGGCCTGACAGTTTCATGTTGCCCCAGGGCAGTAGAGATTCTTGGTATCTCTACCCCTAACACTGCGGCATGCCTTCTGCATCCAGAGTCCTTTCCAGTCATGTTCCTAATCATTTCTAGTGGTTCAAAATTGTAAACTGCCCAGACTGGAGCAGAAACGTCATTTACTTGCATGCTAAGTTGCTTCAGTCGTGTCCAACTCTTTACGACCCCATGGAATGTACCCCGCCAGGGTCCTCTGTCCATGGAATTTTCCAGGCAAGAATACCGGAGTGGGTTGCCATTTCCCTCTCCAGGGGATCTTCCCTGATCCCGGACTGAACCCTTCTCTATTATTCTGCACTGGCAGGTGGGTTCTTCACCACTACCACCACCAGGGAAGCCACTAGAAGCCAGCTGAAACATGTTTTAGGTTTTCCTCAAACAGCTCCACAAATGTGAGATCTATTTTCCTTTTAGAAAGGCAATATTTAAGTTTTGATTATTAATGACATTAAGACTATAGCTAAAACACTTTCTTACCTTTTAAAAATAACAAAAAGTACATTAAAGAAGTTTTCAGTTTGTCTCTCAATTGTGTCTGACTCTTGGTGACCCCATGGACAGCAGCACGCCAGGCTTCCCTGTCCATCACCAACTCCCGGAGTTTACCCAAACTCATGTCCGTTGAGTAGGTGATGCCATCCAACCAGCTCATCCTCTGTCATCCCCTTCTCCTCCCGCCCTCAATCTTTCCCAGCATCAGGGTCTTTTCCAATGAGTTGGTTCTTCATATCAGGCGGCCAAAGTATTGGAGTTTCAGCTTCACCATCAGTCCTTCCAATGAATATTCAGGACTGATTTCCTTTAGGATGGACTGATTGGATCTCCTTGCAGTTCAAGGGGCTCTCAAGAGTGTTCTCCAACACCACAGTTCAGTTCAGTTCAGTTCAGTCGCGCAGTCGTGTCCGACTCTTTGCGACCCCATGAATCGCGGTACGCCAGGCCTCCCTGTCCATCACCAACTCCCGGAGTTCACTCAGACTCACGTCCATTGAGTCTGTGATGCCATCCAGCCATCTCATCCTTGGTCGTCCCTTTCTCCTCCTGCCCCCAATCCCTCCCAGCATCAGGGTCTTTTCCAATGAGTCAACTCTTTGCATAAGGTATTGGTGCTCAGCTTTCTTTATAGTCCAACTCTCACATCCATACTACTGGAAAAACCATAGCTTTGACTAGAAGGACCTTTTTGGCAAAGGAATTTCTCTGCTTTTTAATATGTTGTAAATTATATTAAAGAAGTTTTACAAAAAATAAAAAATTCCTATTTCCATTAATGTGTCACTTTCATTTTTGAACCTAAGGCAATTGCTTCAGTTGTCACCATTTCTTTCCTGCTGCTGCTGCTGCTAAGTCGCTTCAGTCGTGTCCAACTCTGTGCGACCCCAGAGACAGCAGCCCACCAGGCTCCCCTGTCTGTGGGATTCTCCAGGCAAGAACACTGGAGTAGGTTTCCATTTCCTTCTCCAATGCATGAAAATGAAAAGTGAAAGCAGAGTTGCTCAGTCGTGTCCAACTCTTAGCGACCCCATGGACTGCAGCCTACCGGCTCCTCCGTCCATGAGATTTTCCAGGCAAGAGAACTGGAGTGGGGTGCCATTGTCTTCTCCGAGGGTGGTAAATAAGGGATGGAAAACATTTCTGGTCAAAACTAGGGCGTGTACACATATCCTTGGCTTATGTTCTATTGGTAAGAACCTAGTCACGGGGCAATACCTAGATTCAAAGGAGGCTGGGAAATGTCCTCCATGGCTGGGACCAGCTAAAACTGGAGGTGGGGTTTCTAGAAGGAGAAAAGAGAGAACAAATGTGGAGTGTGTAGCTTTGCCACACAAATGTGTCACAGAGTTGTGATACAGTAAAAGCCATTTTACTTTGCTTTTTACTTAGCATTATGTCAATCAAAAGCTTTTACTCCATGTTATTACACGGTCTTCAAAATTATAAAGCAACAGCTTTATCATAATTAATGTGTGTATAATCAATAATGCTTTGACTCTTCCTATTATTGAAAATTTAGATTCTTTCCAGTTCTTTACAATGTCACAAAAGATTTTTCCATAAGTATGAATTTTTTTTTAATCTTCCTGGAATGATTCCCTTAGGAAAATTCCCAGAACTGGGAATACTAGGTCAAAGGGTATGTGAACAGGGTATGATTCTTAATGTTTTTGTTCCAAATTGGTTTCTAAGAAGGCAGTATCAATTTGTTCCCAAAGGAAATGTGCATATTTTTCTATGAGTGTGGGGAGGAAGACATATTCACATATCCTTGTAGGCAGAATATTTTCAGTTTTCAAGGTCTGGCTGGAATGATCAGGAAACACAAGACTTGGGTTTGAATCTCTTATTCTGCCACTTCCTAGTTAAACAGCTGTAGGCAAGTTCCTTGTGCCTCAATTCCTTATATTAAAATTGACAATTAAAAAATTCCTCATAAGATTGTGATTCTTGATAAATATTGTTTTTAAGATTGTTGACAGACATTGTCTTATCATTGGCTATGCACACTGAACTGAACTGATGCACAGGGTAAAAATGGGCTATGCACACTGAACTGAACTGATGCCAGGGTAAAAATGTAATTTCCTGCTCCATTGAAGAGAGATATAGCCATGTGACTTTCTTTAGCCAGTGAAATGGAAACAAAAGTAACAAGTGTCATCTCCAGGCATACATTTCAAGGATCTGTGTGTTATATGCCACATTCTTTTCTGCCTTTGCCATATGATCGGAAATACTTCAGATCATTTATTGTTGTTTAGTTGCTAAGCCATGTCTGACTCTATTGTGACCCCATGGACTGTAGCCCACCCAGCTCCTCTGATAATGGGATTTCCCAGCCAAGAATACTGGAGTGGGCTGTCATTTCCTTCTCCAGGGGATCTTCCCAGCCCAGGGGTCGAACTCTCATCTCCTGCACTGCAGGGGCATTATTTATCTCAGATCATACCAGCTCTTCAAGTGAGTCCTAGACTAAGGGTGGCACGGAGCAAAGTCTGAAGCCAGGCTTTGTGAACTTAGTAAGAAGTAAGTCTTTGAGTTTTTTTTTAAGCCACTGAGACTTTGACATTGTCTGTTATTGCAGTATAACCAAGCCTATTCTGACTGCTGCACATTTTCTCAGGATTAATAAAATAACATGAATGAGATGTTGAGCCCATGATAGGCATTCAATATATGTCCTTTATGCTAATAATTACTACCCTCTATTCAATAATTCAGTGCCCTCTATTTGCCAGGCAATTTTACACATTATCTCTAATCTTCAGAATAACCCTGCATATTATAAAAGCCTCCATTATAAAGGAGAAAAACAAAGCTTGGAATGGTTAGTATTTTGCCTAACATCATCCAGCTAGAAAGCTGCAGAGCTGGGATTCAAATCTGGTGTGTTTCCTTCCATCGTTTTTTCCTTGCCTTTGGAAGTCTATGGCACAGTTTTTAAATTACTTACATCATTATGTGAATTTTCTTTTATTTTTGTTTTCTAAATTTTATACTTAATCCTGCAACACCACCTCTATTTTCTTAAACTTATTGAAAGATACGCAGAAATTGAATCAAAGACACAGGAGCTTGCTATTCAAGCTCTGTTTGTTCCACAGAAGAAACAATATGAACTCAGATACCTTTTACATTTTTCCTGAGAGAAGTTAAGATTTATACACTTCTAAAAAGAAAACAATGGTTTCACCAGTGTCCTATTTCCGTGGTAGGAGCAGAGGTGCAGATAGAGAACGGAAGGGAAGGGGCGCGCGGGGCGCGCTGGGAGAGCAGGCTGAGTGTGTACCTCACCACGTCACCACGTGCAACACAGGCGCTGCTGGGAAGCTGCCGCATCGCACGCGGAGCTCAGCTTGACTTTGGGGGTGGGATTGGGCGAGGGCGCGAGCGAGGCTTGTGTATACACACAGCATATTCACTTTGTTGTACAGCAGAACATAACACATCACTGTAAAGCAACTATAATCCAATTAAAAATTAAGAAAGGAAAGAATGGTTTCAAAATCGGAGTGGAATGAGCCAGATTAGAATGAGTTGGATTAAATTCTCGAACCAAACACTTACTGACTCTGTCTCTCTCTGTCTTTTAACAATTAAGATACAATTCACATACCATTCAACTCAACCATTTAAAGTTACAATTCAGTGGCTTTTAGAATTGTCAGAGTTGTGTTATCTATCACCCCCATCAATTTTAGACAACTTTCATGACCTCAAAGAGAAATCGCACACCTCTCAGCCATCACCGGAATCTCTCCACCCAGCCCACCTCACCCTCCAGCCCCAGACAATTATGAACTCACTTGCAGGACCCTGGCTCTTTTCACAGTGCTTCCCAGAATTTCAATTCCCCTCCATCCCCCCAAATGGTTTGCTCTACTGACTCACCACTCTAGCCTCACACCTAACCCCGCAAAGCTTTGTTCAATTATTTTTAAATTGAAGCTTAGGTTCTTAGACTTTTTGTTTGTATCAGTCATTAAAGTCCTGCTAGGTATCCAGATCACTGCAGATGGTGACTGCAGCCATGAAATTAAAAGACGCTTACTCCTTGGAAGAAAAGTTACAACCAACCTAGATAGTATATTCAAAAGCAGAGATATTACTTGCCGACTAAGGTCTGTCTAGTCAAGGCTATGGTTTTTCCTGTGGTCATGTATGGATGTGAGAGTTGGACTGTGAAGAAGGCTGAGTGCCGAAGAATCGATGCTTTTGAACTGTGGTGTTGGGGAAGACTCTTGAGAGTCCCTTGGACTGCAAGGAGAGCCAACCAGTCCATCTTAAAGGAGATCAGCCCTGGGATTTCTTTGGAAGGAATGATGCTAAAGCTGAAACTCCAGTACTTTGGCCACCTCATGCGAAGAGTTGACTCATTGGAAAAGACTCTGATGCTGGGAGGGATTGGGGGCAGGAGGAGAAGGGGACGACAGAGGATGAGATGGCTGGATGGCATCACTGGCTCGATGGACGTGAGTCTGAGTGAACTCCGGGAGTTGGTGATGGACAGGGAGGGCTGGCGTGCTGCGATTCATGGGTTGCAAAGAGTCAGACACGACTGAGCGACTGAACTGAGGTATCCAGAGTTTTGTTAATCTTAGCTGTACAGACTCTTTCAGAGGTTTGAGGTGCTGCTTCAGATGTACCTCCTGTGATCGACAGTGGATCACATGGAGTGGAAGGCAAATCTTTCTGCTTAATGTAGAAACGTTTCCAACAGGAAGCTCTGCTATCTCTAATAAATATTGCTGAAGACAGAAAAATAAAAAAAAAAACCACCCAAAACACCAAAGCTTACATTCTAAAGTATCTAGTGTAAGAAACTAAAATTCTTTTTACTTTGCTGTTGTTGATCAGTTGCTGAGTTGTGTCAGACTCTTTGAGACCTCATGGACTGCAACACACCAGGTTTCCCTGTCTTTCACCATCTGCTGGAGCTTGCTCAAACTCATGTCCATTGAGTCGATGATGCCATTCAAGCATCTCATCCTCTGTTGCCCCTTCTCCTCCTGCCTTCAATGTTTCCCAGCATCAGGGTCTTTTCTGATAAGCTGGCTCTTTGCATCAGGTGACCAAAGAATTAAAGCTTCAGCTTCAGCATCAGTCCTTCCAGTGAATATTCAGAGTGATTCCTTTAGGAGTGACTGGTTTGATCTCCTTGCAGTCCAAGGAACTTTTTACTTACCCTACTAAAAACTCAGAATTTCCTTGTGATATATTACTAAAGATTCACAAAATATACAGTTTTTAAAAGCTCTCATCTGTTCATGACCTGATCATCTAGTTTCAGTGCTTTTTCTTCTCCTTCATTATTCCCTTATGAGCCATTTCACAGTTTGCAAATACCTCTAACTCATGATATAAGGCGGTCAAGTGGCTGAGATGAAATTAAAATTGCTCTCTTATGATTCTTATTTTTATAAAGTGTTGGTTAGGAAAAGGCAGACATTGACATTAACGGTTAAAAAGAATACAGTAGTCCCCCCTGACCCACGGTTATGTTTTCTGTGGTTACCCATGGGCAACCAAGGTACACAAGCATTAAATGGCAAACTCCAGAAATAAACAACTTATACGCTTTAAATTGTGTGCCCTTCTGAGCAGAGTGACAGCCTCTCGTCATCCAGCTGCATTCTGCCTGGGACGTGGATCACCCCTTTGTTCAGCACGTCCCTCCTGCTTGTCACGGAGAGGCCACCTGGGTGATCAGACCAACAGCGGTGGCTGTTGCTGTAGCTGTGCCCCTGTGCAAGTAACCCTTCGTTCACTTAACGGCCCCAAGGCACAAAAGCAGTGATGCCCGCGATTCGAGTATACCGAAGCCACAGAGTGCTTCTCTTAAGTGAAAAAGTGAGAGTTCTTGACTTAATAAGGAAAGAACACAATCATATGCAAAGGGCCCTAACATCTACGGTAAGAATGGACCTTCTACTTGTGAGATTGTGAAGCAGGAAAAAGAAATTCATGCTAGTTTTGTGGTGGCACCTCAAACTGCAAAAGTTATAGCCATAGTACATGATAAGTACTCAGTGAGGACAAAAAAGCCTTAGCTATTTTGAGAGGGAGACCACATTCACACAACTTTTACTAAAATATACTATTGTAACTGTTTTATTATTAAATCATCTTTAATTTCTTACTGTGCCCTGTTTAAAATGTAACTCTATTATCAGTATTAAATTAATAAATATAGATATTAAATAAAACAGGAAGCAACAAAATGCACCAAACCATTAAGAAGATGGGAGAGATGAACTGTTCCCTTGGAGGGAAGAAATTAAGGAAAAGTGAATGTTTATATACCCCTGAAAACAGAGTTTCTACAATGGACTGAATTGAGGATGAATTAACTAGTTTGTGGGGGTCTGGTTCTAGTCTCCACTTGTACTGTGCTGAGTTGTTTTCTGTGTGTTTTGGATACATGTGGCGATAGCAACCTGTTAAGTCTCTGGTAAAACCCAGTCCAAAGATATGTGAAGCCTGGACATGTGGAGCTGAATAAGCACATATTAAAGCCATGAAACGTATTAACATTATTGGGCAGTTATGGCAACGGAAAAAAAACAGTGTTGGTGAATAAGAACGCTTAAAGGGCGATGGCTCAATGTAAGGAAACAGCAGGCACTGTGAAAGTTCAGAGGGCATGACGTACCTTTCTTTAATTCCAGGAGCTGCAAGTTCTACTTCTGCCCCCTCCACCCCCATATACAACTGCACTATTCTCATGAAGCTTACCTTCAGCAAATATTTATTCAACAACCATAAAATGACATGTGACTTGGTGGCTGGAAACTGTGCGGGATGTGTAAACGACAGGACCCCAGGAGTGTGTGGGAAAGCACAGATGATGTTTAGGAAGCAATGAGTCCGGTGTGTAGACTACTGTATTGGTGGGGAAATGGAAGAAGAGTGTGGGACTCAAATCAGTAGGTTCTTGAATACCGAATTTATGCTAGGACTTGATTCTTTGGAAAACACAGGCTCATAATTTTTTTCCTTTTAATGTGAAAAGAAAGTGATCAAAGCTGTTTCTGGCTATTTATTCACTTTTTTTGGTTCTATTGATATCTTTTTTTAGACAGTAAATTTTCAGTGAACAAAAACAATATCTATTTTACTTGCTTGTTTAATGTCCAACGCAATGTGGTAGGCTATTGCTTAATATTTAGTTGATGAAACACCAGCTGTTATTAAAAATTCAAGAGTTCTTAGTATAGAAGGAATAAAGGATGCCCATTGTTCTTAAGATTTATTTAGCCAAACTACCATCTGCCTCACCAGGAAAAATAAGAAACCGAAGCAACTGTGGCAAATCATTTGCCCAAGAATGCCACTTTAAAATCCTAGTGAAGATAGCAGGTACTACAAGCATAGAAATTCTGTAAACTGATACATGCTGTATTTCATTAATTCAGCCCTTTTTCTTCAGTATTATAACTGTAGGTAGATTCCAGAAGACTAGCATATATTTAAACTATCTAAATGAATGTGAATATGAATATGAAGTCGCTCAGTCGTGTCCAACTCTTTGTGACCCCATGGACTGTAGCCCACCAGGCTCCTCTGTCCATGGGATTTTCCAGGCAATAGTACTGGAGTGGATTGCCATTTCCTTCTCTAAAGGATCTTTCCAACCCAGGGATCGAACCCCAGTCTCCCGAATTGTAGACAGATGCTTTACCATCTGAGCCACCAGGGAAGTCTAAAGATCTGGTTAAACATGATCAAACTAACTCCCCTCTTTCATTGCCCTTTATAACCTCTGTAGGGTCTCCTACCCTGAGTAAGTGGTTACAATGAACAGGACGTGACAGATGCCACCCCCGGGCCCCATAAGGTAAGGGCATCAGGGTCGGAAAAGCCTGTGACAGAGTTAGAGGCAAGGAGGGATGATGGTGACTGCCGTAAAGCCAGCACTGGTCCCTCCAGTAATTTCAAGAGGGAAAACAAGAGTTCTTGCAGTTTCCAGAAATAGGACTGACTGCCAGCTCCTTGCCATCCTTCGTCTTAGACTGGCTATGGGAGAAGAACAGGCAGGCACACGCAGGCTGACTACTCTGTTGCCTGTGACAGCTCCAGCTGACACATGTGTGGAACCAGAGTACAGTGCCAGCCTTCCCAGGCCCTGGGAGCCAAGCAGGGTGAGCCGGGATGAGGTGAAGGAAAATCCCGAAGTAAAACAGAAATGATGTGAGAATGGAGGTAAGGGTGGTAAGTGGTATAAGGTGCCCTGAGGAGGCTGAGTGGAAGCAAGGGCATGAGACAGAAAGCCTGGGGCTGCCCGGTGGGCCTCCTAGAGGGGCGTGGGCATGTTTGCAGAGGAAGCTGTGGGGGCATGTGTGTGTGCAGAAGGTATGTTAGGGAGGGGTTTTATTGATGTAGGCGTGGGAGGGTGTGTGCTGCAGGGTGTGGAATGCGGGGGTGGAGAGAAAAAAGAGTGTGGAGGGCGGGAGGACTTTCATGGAGTGCCAGGAACACCCATTTCACAAAGGAGAACTGCCAGCTGCCAGAGAGCCAGATCTCCTTGTGGGAACGCATCAGCTCCCCATGCTGGATTCTGGCCACAGATCCTACCCCAGGGTGCCTGCCAGATTTCTGACCCCAAAAGGGAGGGACACAGTTTCTGGATTTTTACCACACCCTGATCCATGATCTTTCCCAGGGACTGATGTTTTTGCTTGCGTTATTATCATAGTGTTGGTCACAGAGCAGTATTTCTTGGCAGGCAGTCTGGTGAATAGAACCATAAATTAGAAAGAAAGGAGAGTTTCTCGTCTTGGTTTCTTTCATGTGCTTTCTGCTGGCCTTTGGAACCATGCTGTAATATTTCTGTGTCTTGGCTCTCAATTTTCTTAGCAACAAGAAAGAATACATCAACCAGCTAAGGGAAATATAATGTAGAATTAATAACTGCAATGAATAAATAATTATAAAGACAACTAGATAATAAATTTTAATTCAGTGTGAGAAAGAATTTTCATGAATTACAACTATTCAAAACTAGGAGGAGGTGAAACAAGAGCTGAGGGGACAGGGCTTAACCTTTAAAGGAACGACATAGTCAAAGATTATATGACATAAATTGGTTAGAACCAACTAGATGCAGGATGGTGGAAGGTTTGACTTCCCAGTGGACCTTGCGCCTCATTATTGTATGTATACACTAGTATGCCAAATGATACACGCACCAGGCCCATGACAGTTCTGACCACAAAATGCAAAAAGTAGGCAGTGGACCAATTCCTGGAAGTCCCTGCCCCTTCTCCAAAATAGTTGGAATAATCCTCCCATTCATTAGCCTATGAAATCACCCAGCTCACAAAAACTAACCACTCCATATTTCAACACTACTCTCACCTTTTGAGACAGACTGTATTCTCTCTAACGGATGTGTATCTCTGTAGATAAATCCACTTCTTAACCTATCACTTGTCTCTCACTGAATTCTTTCTTCAATGAGACATAAGAACCTGGGCTTCATGAAGTCCTGAGACCAGGTGTGGGTTCAAGGCTCAATCTGAACTGTGCAATTTCAGCGGTATTTGTCTGTCTTGTCATTAGAAATGTTCAAATAGAGGGAAGAGGACCAGTTGCTGGGTGTCTAGCAGCAAATGAGATGCGTATTTAAGATATCCTGAAGCCTTATGTAAAAACTCTGAGATGTTATGATTCTAGGACTACACAGTGCTTTAAGCAATACAGAATTATTTCAAACATTAAAGTGCCTTAGATATGAAATGATCATAGTATTAAATGGTCAACTAACAAAGAATGTCTCTGTGTGATTAGCACTATTATTGGACAGGTTGTATGTACAGCATAGAAATACAGAGAGAACTCGAGGCCCAGGTACTCCACAGTAACCCTGAAGCAAACTGAATATAGAGAAGGCCTTGTCATATACCAGGGAGAAGTATCCAATGCAAACAGGCTGGAACTCTGATCAGTCATTCCTGAATAGCCTCGACTCTTATGAGCCATGCAATCCAACTGTGTAGCCCTGAAAGGTCAGGCAGTGCCACTGGTAAAGAATCCTCCTGCCAGTGCAGCAGATGCTGGAGACAAGGATTTGATCCCTGGGTGGGGAAGCTCCCCTGGAGGAGGGCATGGCAACCCCCTCCAGTATTCTTCCCTGGAGAATCCCACGGACAGGGGAGCCTCATGGGCTTTGGTCCGCAGGCCTGCAGAGTCAGACACAACTGAAGCGACTTAGCAAGAAAGAAGACCACAGGTGTTCTCTTAGTGATAAAAAAAACTGTCAGATGTCTGCAAAGCACCGAGTACAGATACCTATGAAGTGCTCATTTGAGAAATAGACAAGAAGTCCTTAGAGCTTCCTTAGCTTTCCGAGTACTGCTGACAAGTCTCCTCAAAGGTCAGCGTGCCTTTTAACTACCTGAAGATGGATAAAAATGCAGATTCTGATTTAGTAGGTACGGGATGGGCCTGAGATTCTATTCAATATACGAAATATTTCCCTTTTTTTAAGTATGCATCAAATGATGCGTTTTAAAAATTATTATTTAATCCACTGTATTTTTGGCTGTGCAGGGTCTTTTTGCTGCTGCACCCAGGCTTCTCCAGCTGCAGCAAGCAGGGCTACTCTAGCTGCTGTGCACAGGCTTCTCATCTCGGTGGCTCCTCTTGCTGAGGAGCACAGACTCTACGGCACACGGGCTTCAACCGTTGCGGCACCTGGGTTCTAGAGCTCGGTCTCAGTAGTGGCGGTGCATGGGCTTAGTTGCCCTGCGGCTTGTGGGATCTTTGTTGCTGGATCAGGGATCAAATTCGTGTCCCCTGCATTGGTAGGCAGCTTCTTAACCACTGAGCCACCAGGGAAGCCCCTCAATATATTTCAGAGAGATACTGATGATACTTGTCCACAGGTCATTCAAAGAAGCCAGGCTGTAGAATCTACAATGTAGATGAAAGCGCTGAGGGAATTGCAGGTATTCGCCTATTTGCCTAGGGAAGGGCACACAGTGCATTAGGAGAATAAGATTCAATACTACCCCATGCATGGAATCACAAAATTCATAGTGTACAAGGAAAGGAGCCTTGTGATGCCATTTGAAAACCATAACTTGGCCCTGTTCACTGGCCAACATTTATTATGTGAGGGAGTATGGAATCTGTGTGGAGCTGGATTGGCACCTCCTTCCCTGGTGGCTCAGATGGTAAAGAATCCACCTGCAATGCTGGAGACTCAGGCTCCATCCCTGGGACAGGAAGATCCTCTGGAGAAGTATGTCAACCCACTCCATATACCTGCCTAGAGAATTCCATGGACAGGGGAGCCTAGTGGGCTACACTCTGGAGTCACAAAGAGTCTGACACATTTTCAAATTTTTCAACTAGAGCAGTGATAACATGGTCTCTTAGGGTAAATGTCCGCAAAGTCTTGAGAATGCCAAATTACACTGACAAGGAAATGCAGTGTGTTTTAGTCCCTTCTTACCTGTCTTTTCCCTTCTTGCTGATGCTGCTAAGTCACTTCAGTCGTGTCCGACTCTGTGCAACCCCATAGACGGCAGCCCATCAGGCTCCCCGTCCCTGGGATTCTCCAGGCCAAGAACACTGGAGTGGGTTGCCATTTCCTTCTCCAATGCTTGAAAATGAAAAGTGAAAGTGAAGTCGCTCAGTCGTGCCTGACTCTTAGCGACCCCATGGATTGCAGCCTACCAGGCTCCTCCGTCCATGGGATTTTCCAGGCAAGAGTACTGGAGTGGAGTGCCATTTCCCTAAGAGGTTACTTCGGTCTTTTCTCTTAGGGCTTTGACCTCAACTAATTGTCTTAATATCCTCCATTGAAATAGACGGTAAAGAATTTAAGGTGCAACCTTTCCCCAGGGAATCTATAAGACTCCACATCTTCAAGACACAAAAGCATAGGGCGCTATCAGGAAAATGTCAGATCCTGTGACAGGTAGAAAAGTATATTTTAATAGGTGAACTTGCTTTAAATGGCCTTTTCACATCTCTGCAGATTGACATCACCCAGGATGAAAGGAGTGGGGGAAATGACAGTGCTGGGAGAACTCTCGAGAAGGGTCTCGGTCTCATTCTGACTCCTTAGGATTGAGAAGGTCAAAAGATGGAAGCTTCAGTTCAAGGGAAAGACATTTGAGCACATGAACTAGCAAAAGTTGTTAACCATCTTCTCAATGGTGACTGATTTATTTTGCATCAATGAATCAGAACTAATTAGATTCCACCCTGTTTCTCACCTCAGAATAGATAGTAACTAATGTTGTACCATATATTTTTAACTATATTATAAATGTAGAATTCTTTGCCTCAGCCATCCACAACTTAGCTCCCCGGCAGTACTGTCCATCTGGAACACAACTATAAACCAAGAATTATGCAAAAAACTCCCCAAGTAGGCAAATAGATGTCATCAAATTCATATGGAAGCTCATAAGACCTAAAGATCTTAGAATTTACATAATCAACATCTCCCACCTCACAACAGTAATTCATTACTGACAATCAGCTGTTGTACATGAAACAAACTGACTGGACTCCTGTTTCCCATTATTTCAAATGGGAAAAATTATAATGTGTCACACACCGGCCCTAAACCACCAACAAATTTCTAAAAACGTAATGAAACCATAGTAAGATGTGTACATGTAAGTAACAAATGACATATTCTGATATAAAATGACTAAGCAAGCTTATTGATGCTAAAAGAAAGGACACAGAAGTTACCAGCTGCTCTTAGTATCAGTTTCACATCTTAGTACCAGTGACACAGAAACTCATCTTTATTGATGACGTGCACTTTTAAAAGTCTGTGCACATGGTTCTATCAGTTATTTTCCCTGCATATTTGCTTTTTAAAAATGTTCTACTGAGGTTTGAGTATGTAAACATATATTTTCCCCATAAAAATATCAGCCCCAAAATGATATGCTGAGAGTGATGTATGTTCTGTGAAGTTGAGTGTTAGAAACCAAGAGATATTCTATGAGAAGATGTAAACTGGGGAGGTTTGTAGCGTACGTCTGGTGGCAGGCTGGAGTCCACTTATATTGGTTCATGGGAGTCAGTTATTAAATTTGCTGGAATTTAGAAAGCTGGTTGATATCACATTGATAACTCAAAATTGGACATGATGGAATATTGACACCACACCACAAAAACAGACGAATACTACACGCCAAGGACTCCTCTCACCCCCAGGAGTGCCGGCTGTTGAGCACTCGCACACCACCAAGTATGCCCGGACTCTGTCTCACCAAGTGTAAGCTGTCATTGGTGATTATAGGTTACATTACAGTAAGGATATGCTAGGCTCGGGGGTGGCGGAAGCAAACGCCACACACCGGGGGCTTACGCAACAAAAGTTTGTTTCCGGGTCCCTTGAGGCTTCTGCTCGACTTGGTCACTCGGGAGCCATGAGTGATAAAGGCACCATCATCTCTATGAGAGGTTCAGGGTTTACTAGGCGAGAAAAGTGACCAGCAATCCAGACCTAGTTTTCCTATGCTTGGGTTGCAAAGTAACACAAGTCACTTGCCATCCACATCCTCTGGCCAGAACTGGTATCATGCACAGTCTACTTAAACAGAGCACAGCCAGGTGAGGACACTCCTCAGTCACACGAACCATCCGTCTACCTGTGTCTAAGCTGGGGGTGTGGGAGGGAAACACTGTCAAACTGTGGCTTCAGGCTTCCTTATAGCTCAGAATGAGTTATTTGAGACCGTAGATTTAAAAAAATCCTTTGTCGTTCTTTTGCATGCTGAAGAGGGTAAATTAATCAAAATAAATCAGTTAAAGTATTTCATAGGGCTTGCCTGGTGGCTCAGAGGTAAGACTGCCTGCCAGGGGAGAAGATGCAGGTCTGATCCCTGGGTTGGGACGATCCCTTGGAGTAGGGAATAGCAACCCACTCCAGTATCCTTGCCTGGAAAATTTCATGGACAGAGCAGCCTGGCAGGCTACAATCCATGGGGCTGCAAAGAGTCAGACACAACTAAGCAACTCAGGGTGCAGACAAATTATTCTATTTAAAAAAGGCGAATCAAAACTACAGTGAGGAACCACCTCACACCAGTCAGAACGGTCCTTACTATAAGGGCTACAAATAACAAATGCTGGAGAGGGCATGGAGAAAAGGAAACCCTTTCACAATGTTGGTGGGAATGTAAGTTCGTACAGCCACTATGGAAAACAGTATGGAGGTTCCTCAAAAAACTAAAACTAGAGTTGCCATACGATCCAGCCATCCCACTCCTGGGCATATATGTGCACAAAACTCTAATTTGCTGCTGCTGCTGCTACTGCTGCTGCTAAGTCGCTTCAGTCGTGTCCGACTCTGTGCGACCCCATAGACGGCAGCTCACCAGGCTCCCCTGTCCCTGAGATTCTCCAGGCAAGAACACTGGAGTGGGTTGCCATTTCCTTCTTCGATGCATGAAAGTGAAAAGTGAAAGTGAAGTCGCTCAGTTGTGTCAGACTCTTCACGACCCCATGGACTGAAGCCCACCAGGCTCCTCCATCCATGGGCTTTTCCAGGCAAGAGTACTGGAGTGGGGTGCCATTGCCTTCTCCGGGAGAGGGCATGGAGAAAAGGAAACCCTTTCACAATGTTGGTGGGAATGTAAGTTCGTACAGCCACTATGGAAAACAGTACAGAGGTTCCTCAAAAAACTAAAACTAGAGTTGCCATACGATCCAGCCGTCCCACTCCTGGGCGTATATGTGCACAAAACTCTAATTCGAAAAGATTCATGCACTCCTGTGTTCATGGCTGCACTATTCACAACAGCCAAGATGTGGAAACCACCTAAATGTCCATCACAAATGAATGAGTACAGATGATGAGATCCACACACAGCCATTAAAAAACGAAATAGTGCCATTCGCAGCAGCATGAATGCACCTGAAGATTATTATGCTAGATGAAGGAAGTCAGAAAGAGAAAGACGAATATCATCTGATATCACTTATACGCGGACTCTAAAATATGACACAAATGAATATGTCTATGACACAGACTCACAGACACGGACAGGAGACTTGCGGTTGTCAAGGTGGCGGGGGATGGAGTGGGAGGCTGAGATTAGCAGATGCAAACTATTACATACGAAATGGATAAACAAGAAGGTCCTATCATATAGAACAAGGAACTATATTCAATATCCTATGATAAGCCTATGATAATGGAAATGAATATGAAAAAGAATGTCTATATATGCATAAATGAATCACTTTGCTATTCAGCAGAAATTAAAACAACACTGCAAATAAACTATATTTTGGTTTAAAAGTATTCTCTGAAACTTCTGTACATGTAGAGCCTTATTGTTTTGAATCACTTTTGAATCAGTAACTGGCATCTGTGATTTTCTACAGACACCATGCCACCAAGAGCATGGGGGAGGCAGCATTTCTTAAAAGGGTTCCATTTTTAGCTCAACAACTTTTCCCAAACCAGTAACACCCATTATGCATGTTTTAAATGTAGAGCTTTATGAATCCTCCTGGGAGTTGCTGGAAGGTTTTCAGACAACAGGTTTATACTGTCTCAGATAGCCTCAAATGATTTGCTCAGAAGCTCTGCAGTTGTCCAATTAGGCCGTGATGGGAACAGCCAAGTCATGATATTTTCAGTAGGCTCATTTTTCAATGGACTAATTTCTCATGGATGTAGGCAACTATGTCATGAACACTGCTTGGCAAGGTGTGATTGTTAAAGTGTGACTGTCATGGATTGCATCCTGATTTCAGAGATGTTGAAATGTAAAAATTAAAATGAATAAGATAAAATAAGTGTGTTTCACAATCTATTAAAAGACACTTACCTAAGGGGGAGATTGCGCTAAAACTTAGCCTTAAAGATCTTTGAAACTTGATGGACAGAGGATGGAGAAAAGGGACTTAAAAGCTATAGTCAGTTTTTTCCTCTCTAGAGATGACAGCTAGAATTCACCTTCAGGGTAGACTGTTCTCTTATTTTGGGAAAATCAACAGAATGAGTCATTTAGGTGTCAAATCTAAGCAAAGGCCTTGTTCTGAATTGGTGATTTTCAATCAGGGTGACTCTGAGTTGCTAAACATCTTTGTTTTATAACTTAACAACAAATGTCTGTTTTGTAACCTGAAGAATTACATTTCTGCACACTGTATTTCCCTTGATAAATGTTTATTATCATCAAAGAGTGAATTTAGGCTTTATTGTGCCTATAAAGTATCACTAATTCATTTGGAGATCTGTGTACACCCTTGTTCAGAAGCAAAACCTGGAGATTGTGTGGAGGAGGAGTAGGCAAGTTTGCATGTCACTAGCAGACAGCCCTGCAAAGGACAGAAATGCCCTTGGTAGGACTCAAGCGGGCCCAGACTGTTCATGTCTGTGGGCTGTGTGTGTGCTAAGTGGCTTCAGTTGTGTCCCACTCTTTGCGACCCCATGGACTGTAGTCCACCAGCTCCCCAGGGTCCATGGGATTCTCCAGGCAAGGATACTACGGTGGGTTACCATGCCCTGCTCCAGGGGATCTTCCCCACCCAGGGATCGAACCCGAGTCTCTCACGCCCTGCTCTGGCAGGCAGGTTCTTTACCACTAGCACCACCTGGGAAGCCCTGTCTGTGGGCTGCTGCTGCTGCTGCTGCTGCTAAGTCGCTTCAGTCATGTCCAACTCTGTGTGACCCCATAGAGAGCAGCCCACCAGGCTCCCCCGTCCCTGGGATTCTCCAGGCAAGAACACTGGATTGTACACCCTTGTTCAGAAGCAAAACCTGGAGATTGTGTGGAGGAGGAGTAGGCAAGTTTGCATGTCACTAGCAGACAGCCCTGCAAAGGACAGAAATGCCCTTGGTAGGCCTCAAGCGGGCCCAGACTGTTCATGTCTGTGGGCTGTGTGTGTGCTAAGTGGCTTCAGTTGTGTCCCACTCTTTGCGACCCCATGGACTGTAGTCCACCAGCTCCCCAGGGTCCATGGGATTCTCCAGGCAAGGATACTACGGTGGGTTACCATGCCCTGCTCCAGGGGATCTTCCCCACCCAGGGATCGAACCCGAGTCTCTCACGCCCTGCTCTGGCAGGCAGGTTCTTTACCACTAGCGCCACCTGGGAAGCCCTGTCTGTGGGCTGCTGCTGCTGCTGCTGCTGCTAAGTCGCTTCAGTCATGTCCAACTCTGTGTGACCCCATAGAGAGCAGCCCACCAGGCTCCCCCGTCCCTGGGATTCTCCAGGCAAGAACACTGGAGTGGGTTGCCATTGCCTTCTCCAATGCATGAAAGTGAAAAGTGAAAGGGAAGGCGCTCAGTCGTGTCCGACTCTTCGCGACCTAAGGTCAGATAATCTAGAATGTATTGACACTGTACTGGTGTGTTTTGATGCATTATTCTACAGGGAACCATGAGACAAGTTCATGATTCTGTTGGTCTGGCATCTCAGGAAAAGTAATCAGTCGCTGGGCCAATGATAACTGGAGAAGTGGGCTCCAAACCGGGGGAACTCACCTCCTTCCCATGTCTGGAGCTCGGCAGTGGGCTTGAGCTTGGAGTTGTGGATACCTTTGACCTGCTTCTGGGGTCGGCCTGAGCAGGACAGGGATGGGAGCTACAGAGGCAAATTGTTGTGGAGGACTCAGAATGGGCCTGAGCCTCGCTGGGTTTGGGGTAAGCTCATCCGGTAGCTCAGGGGTCCCCAACCTTTTTGGCACCAGGGATTGGTTTCGTGGAAGGCCATTTTGCCATGGACCTGGAGGAAGAGGGGATGGTTTCAGGACGATTCAAGTGCATTACATTTATTTTGCATTTTATTTCTATTATATTAGCTTTCACCTCAGATTAGATCCTGGAGGCTGGGGACCGGGGAGCTAAATTCAGCAGTGGTGCTACGATGTCCTTCTTTTCTGTTACTCCCCACGCTTCAGTTAAGCTTGTTAGAGGTTCAGCCTGGTCTCTGAGGGCTGCAGTGAGTTAAGGGGAGGTCTGTTGCACAGCTGAGACAACATGATACAGAAGGGAGTTGGGCGCTTTGCTCTGAAGTCAAAAAGGTGGGAGCTGCATATTAGGAGTGAAAGGGTTTTCCCTGCAAGCCCACTCACAAGGCTGAAAAGAGAAGCCTGAAGAACAGGAGAGAAGTTTTAAAAATCTTACGTAAAGGAAGCACAAATACTGAAAGAAATGAAAAACACAACCACAATAAGTCTGTGGGTCTAGGTGAGAGTCAGACAGTGCCACGCATCCGAGTTGGGTCCTAACATAGCACTCTCCTACAGCCCAGTACAAAATGTACATTTGTCATGACAATTCCAAGTTCTCAAGAAAAGGTTTAAGATCACATGAAACTTCATACCCACCATGGAGAAAAAGTTTTATGTAATTTGTTAATGTAAAGAAAATCCTTATGATATAGAAGCTTAGCCCTCAGTTATTTAAAACCTATCCCGAGTGCTGTGGGTGCTGAGAAACTCGGAGAGTCAGAGCTCTGCCTGTTCAATTCACGGCACTGGTACACTCCAGGATATTTCTCAGACAAACACGGTGTTTCCCCTGAAAGCACTTGGAGACGTTCCCTGTGGGTTTCTAACAATGCTCTAGCAGCTCATATGAATCTAACAAGCACAAATTTATCTGAATCTTTCTTTATCCTATTTATATTTGTAAACTACGCAACATCTTGAGGGTAATGAGTTCCATATGTTTACTACCCACTGGATAAAGTAATGCCATCTTTTATTTGTCTTTAAACTACTTTCATAGAATTTCAATGGATGCCCTGAAACATTCCAGGATTTGAGATGCTCTCACTCAGGAGCCACAGCTAGCACAGACAGGGCTTTAAGCGGGTAAGGAAAGCCATGCCCTCTGGGCACTCAAGGGGAGGAATGGGCACTCCCTTTCTGGAGCAAGCACACAGCCCAGTGAACAGAGCACGGCTTCAGTCCCAGCTGGGTCTCCTCCCGGCCCCCTCCCCCTCACTATGCCCTCACCTGCTGCCCTGCTGGGCGCAGCTGGCACAGAGCTACACAGCGCTCCTGGGCTTTGTCAAGATTCTACGTATTTTGATAATATCCTTTCTCAGTGATCATCTTTCTAAGGGATCTTAGTCTTTCCATTAATTCTTAATTTAGAGCCTATTGACCCTTCTCTGTCTTTCCTGGGATATGGGGTTGTGGCAGTTATAAAACAGGGGTCAGAGGAACAGGGCAGTAAGGATTCTATTTCCAGGATTTCTAATGATTTCAGTAATTTGGAGAGGACCATTTTATAATCATAGGTTAGGCTAATTTTCCCACGACTCACTTACTGTCTGCTGATGGCCCATGCAGAGAGTTACTAGCTACTTTTCTAACCATTCCCCAAGCTTGATGAGGTATCATTTCATTTGATCTGAATCAGTTCAGACCTGTGTCACCTGTACATGTCCCCTTTCAGATTTCATTCTCTACTTCCTTTCTGTAAATATTTTAAATCCTAACTAAGAACGATCACAATATAAGGATAATATAATTTTAAGAAAAATACTGAAGATGATGAGTTCATTCCCCTTCTCTTAAAAAGTAAATCTTTAAACCTGTTCTCTTTCTTTAGATAAGCTCACCGAGCCCAGTGGTGATACCCGGTTGATAATGAAAGAACGAATGACTAGAGTCCTCTTACGGTCAGTTTGTTTTGCTCCACTTGTTATATGGAAGCAACCTCTGCTGTAAACATTTGCAAGCTCCTTCTTCGCCTTGTTCTCCGTGAACACTGGAATCTTAGTGGTGTTTGGTTTAGATGCCAGATCTCTTCAGCAGTTAAGTCTACCCAATAAAATTCAATTCTTCAATTTTCTTTCATCCCAGGTCTTTGTTCCCATATTTAAAATGCTTCAAGCATTTCTAAAACTAACATTTCAATAATATCTACAGATAAAATACATATTTTTCTTCTCCCTACCACAGTAGATATTTTCTGGTGGAAAAATATTCTGTACCATCTTCAACTATTAGAGGTTTTTATCTTCAGCATTTTCTCTTCAGTGGAGAATTCTGTTATCTTCACATTATTTAAAGACATTTTAAATTATTACAAAAAACTTTAAAACACATAGTTATAGAGTGATCAGTAAAAAGCATCCCCAAATACCTATCATACTGATTCAACAATTTTCAATAGCACTTGAGTTTAATCTAGTATAAAATAATCTAGTATTTAAAAAAAAAACACCTTGACTTCTGATGTCACTGCGATGTCTGAAATTCTCAGATTCTTCCTCTTCTTGTGAGGATTTTTATTTTATTCCACAACATCTTGTGGAAAGTTGGAAATGTATTTGTGTGATCATCAGCTCCCAATACGTCCAGGTATATAACCCACAGGATGGCAGGAGCTGTGGATGGAATTCCCAGTCACCAGGTATTCAAGTGCCACTCCCCCATTGTTGTTACTGGTTATTTCTTTTTGCTAATGGAGACAGTTCTCTGAGGGTTTCTCATATTTCTGCACACCTGTGAGCAAAGCATCGAGTTACCCTTTGTTCCTTTTAAAGGGTTTTGTATAGCAAGCAGCCTTGGAAGTGAAGGTAGTTTCTCTCTCTGGAACAAAGGGCAGGTGTACTTGGCATTATAAAGAGACCCTGGGTCCCTGAGCTTGGAGTCCTCCTGTAACATGACCTACTGCACGGGCAGAGGTCACCTGATCCTACTCTCATCCCCAATGAGACCTGGGAACTGATATAAAAATGCTGATGCTCAGGTTGTTGCTAGTGCTGTAACAAACCTCATCTTTGACCGAGGAATTGCAGGCTTTCATCATGACACTATGGCAGGCTAACTTTTTGGTTTACAAGGAGGGCAAATGTCAGATCCTTTAGGGTTCTTGACAGTTTTGGCAATGATGGTGGGATGATGACAAAGACATGGCTTTCTGGAACAGAAAGCATAAGGGCCTCCCAGGCCAATTAACGCGATTTCAGGAAAGTCCAAGGGAATAAGTATTGAACTTCAAATGGTATGGCCGACTGGGAAATTAATGTTTGTTTGCTTGTCTTTTGTTTTTTTTAACTTTATTGCCTGCTAAATTGAAGGAATTCGGTAGGTACTTGCAGGTTGAATTATCAGGAAGGAGTTTCAGAGACAGTTGCCTGACCAGTGAGTGTCCTGCTTATTGCTAACTCTTCTCTGGGTGAAGGAACTTCCTCACTAACCCAGGGGTCAAATTCTAATCTACCCCACTGTAATAGCCAATAGATGGAAATACAAGACCACCTTATCTGCCTCCTGAGAAATCTGTATTCAGGACAAGAAGCAACAGTTAGAACTGGACATGGAACAACAGACTGGTTCAACATTGGGAAAACAATACTCAAAGCTATATATTATCACCCTACTTATTTAACTTATATGCAGAGTACATCATGAGAAATGCTGGGCTGGATGAAACAGGAATCAAGATTGCTGGGAGAAATATCAACAACCTCAGATATGCAGACGATACCACTCTAAGGGCAGAAAGTGAAGAGGAACTAAAGAGCCTC
>SJXQ01007527.1:69931-111700 GCA_006408695.1 Aepyceros melampus
GGTCACTCAGGTCCCATATCAAATACTATGTCTTCAAAGAGGTCAGCAGCCCACCATCATTACCTCCCCCACCATAACCTTTTGCTATCTTCATAACTCTCACTTCTCTCTGAAATTCTTTTATTCATCTTCTTTTGTCTTTTCTGACATCAACCCCCCTCCACTACATCAGCTACACAAGGATAGAAATCTATGTTTCATCCCTCCAACATATCATCAGTGCCTATCACAGTGCAAGGTAAACAGTTGGGGTTCAGTTAATACTTGTCAAATGCAGGTGAGATTAAGAGGATAGGCTTGGGAATCGGGCAAGATTAAATCTTGCCTCAATCCTCAATTTCGTCAAGCTATTTATACTCACTGGGCTCATTTCTCTGCTCTGTAAAATGGACACATCAGGATTGTTGAGTCAATGTGTAACTAGGTGGAAATAGTGCCAGTAAAGCTGGTAGCCAGGATAAGACCAAGTAAATGGTGGTTGGGGTTACTATTGTTAGACTCCTGGGTGTGACTAAGGCTCTGAAGTCCTTCCCTGACTTCCCTAGAGCCACACCTTCTATCAAGCTGAGTAAGGGTCAGCTAGAAGCCCCAGTGCACTCTCCCACAGTTGCTACAGCGCTAATCATTCAAGGGTTCACCTCCTCACCTCTTTATACCCCAACTGCAGCCTAGTTTTACAGTCCCTCTCTCCTCTACAGCGCCGCCCTGGACATTCCCATGAGGGTCCTTTACTTTCTCCCACCTCTCCAGCCCCTCCCCATAGAGGTGAGAGTTGCTCATTCCCTCCAGACCACAGCTTCCTTCGTTGGGGGGATAGGGCCAAGTGTCGTGAGTGTGGTGACCACAGAGGTGACTAGACATGGCTGACCTCAGTCAGCGCTGGCACTGGGGCTACACCGGAGCCCAGCTCGCCATATAAGACCGGGCTTTGGGGCTCTGTTCCCAGGACAGAGGAAACTCTGGCCTCTCCCAGGACTGGGAACGCCCAGCTTGTAGCGTGTGCACACAAGCCCGGCTGCAGTTCGTCACCATCTGTGGAAAAGGGGGGCGCGGCCCAAAGGTTCTAACAGCCGTTTTTAGCCCAGCCTGCTGACTCACACCTTCCTGGCTCCGCCCCGAAGGGGGCTCCGGGGCCCCAGCCAGTGCTTTGAGGGTGGCAGTCTACAGCCAGCGAAAGCTGGCCGACCAGGCCGGAAGTGAGTGACCGCAGGCTCTCGGCGAAGGAAGCTGCCAGGTTCTAACTTTGCTATCAAGTTCACTTGAGGGTCTGGACGATTCCCGGCCGGCCGGGGTTGTGGGTAAACTGGTGCACTCGCGCCACAACAAGCCCACCTCTGCATTCCCCACGCCATGCGCAATAATTAGCTGTGAGCTCTGTAGACCTCCAAAAAAGTGAAATGAATGAATGGGGAAAGAAGCAGGAGTTGGCAAAGTGGGAAAGGAGTGGGTCCAAAGCGCGCCGGCGGAAGAGCTCTTTAGAGTCATGAAAGAAACAGCGCGAAGTAAAAAGGTTCCTTGAAGAGGCCCTCCTCGAAACCAGATCGACCCTCCCCCTCCTTCACGTGTGGGACTCGGGTCCCCACCTGGCCTGGAGCACCTGGCAAGTCAAGACTGGATTGAACCATTTTATTACCTCCCCAGCCCCGAAACAAGAAGCGCCGGGCTGGCCGGTTGGGAAGGGCCATACTCGAGGGTGGCCTGCAGACTCTAAGGGATGCAAAAGACAAAGACCCTGATACTTAGACAAAGGCATGGACACGCACTCCGGGAATGGGGCCACACCTCAAGACCCGATGCTTCCTTTCTCCTCCTTTCCTGGATCCAGAACACTCCTCTCAGAAAACAATTCCCACAATCCCCAAATGCAGTCAAACCTTCCCATCTAGGATCCCAGACTCTCTTCTTGCTCATCCCATCATCCTCAACTCTCAGCCCTTACCCTAATGGATCTCTCATCTTTCGGGACTAGTCTCCCTACCCTCTGGTTCCCTATCCCATCCCCTCTCCGCTTAGACCTACTCTGTCTTCCCATCTGAGGACCACAACTCTTCCTTCTGAACACCCATTATTACCCCAAACACCATTTTTCTCTCCCAGTACCTCAAAACCCTTCCCTCTGAAATCCACCCTTACTCCTACCCTGGGACCCCGGTCTTCCCCTCCCCTTTTGAAAATACCATGACCCTCAGACACCGAGCCCCGATCCTCCCGTTGAGACAACCAAACCCTTCTAACGAGGTCCCCAGCCTCTCCACTCTGTGACCCTCTTCTTCCCCTCACAGATCCCTGACCCTTCTCCTCTAGGAAACCCACCATCTTCTTTCTGGAGCCTTCCCACCACCTCAGGCTTACCAGAGTGGGTTTCAGGAGGCCTGCTTAGCACGAGGCAAAGCCGGGGGCCACCTCTACGGATGCGATCCACGACCTCAACGTGAGTGAGGCCCTGAGTTGATTCTCCATTGATATGAAGCACGAGGTCGCCGGCCTGCAAGAGTGCAAGACAAGGGGTGTTGTAGGAAGGTCAAAATGGAGAGCACACCAATGGGAGAGGACAGGGCTGGCACCATCGAATGGAGGGTGCCTTATGGTTCACCTGCAAGCGACCACAGCGCTGAGCTGGTCCATCCTTCAGCAGCCGGCGCACTGCCAGCGGAGCATCCCCATCTGCATCTCGGCCTCCACTTAATGTGAAGCCAAAGCCGGCGGAACTACGAATTAGTTCAACAGAGAACTGACCAGAGGCCTGGGGTGACTTCAAAGGAGGACGAGCTTTACCCTGGGACACTTGGGGTGGTGCAGTACGTATACCCATGGTCTCTGACCGACGATGCTGGAGTAAGGACACAAGTGTACATACATTGCCAGTCCTGAGGCAAGTGGCCTTGATTAGGAGGACAAGGTGGTACCTGGGGACGCTGTTCCACGAAATTGGCATTAGGAAGGCGATTGTCTGTGACCTCTATCTCGGCAGAATACAGCATGCTAATGGCTGGGGGATGAAAAAGGCAGTCGGAAGGGTACTATAAAGAAACGAGGACCTGTCTATTGAATTAATATTCTAGCCTCATCTCATTTCCGTCCCTTTAGGATGAACAGACTTGCTCATTCATTAAACTAGGCTCCGCCCATATGAATAACTATCCTGACTGCAACTTCTTAACTAATAACCCTGGCAACAGCTATTCTAGTATTCCCTAAACTTTCCTACTAATAACATGCAGATCCTACCTCTCTATTAAACCTTTAGGCCCACCCTACCCGGTGCTTCTCCAGGATTCCAGCTGGTGAAGAGACCAGGCCTTGCTCTCTAATTAGCCTGTAAAAACCTCAACCTATTCCTGACAATTCGAGCCACTCCCCCGGTGCGTTTATAGACTCCACCCTCTTGACTGACATTCCAGGCTCGCCCCTCAGCTAAATGTCCGCCCCCAAACCTCTCCAGGCCTGGCCTCCTCAAAAATGCCACTTGAAACTCTTCTGAAGAAAGTAAAGATCAAACTCCGCACCAACAGCTAAATCTTGCAGCCTTCACCGTCTGAAATAACCCTCTCTATATGTAAACTCCGAGAGTTGGTGATGGACAGGGAGGCCTAGCATGCTGTGATTCATGGGATCGCAAAGAGTCAGACACGACTGAGCGACTGAACTGACTGATGTAACCTCCTAGAGGAATATTCTAGTCTAACCCCAGCACGCTCAAATCACAGCCAAGCCCGGGCCTCCCTACTCACACTCATTGGTCCCACCAAGGGGAGTAACTAATAATCCTGGGCCCGCCCCCTCAGAACCACGCTCCACTCCGACCACACCCCCGGAAGGCCACGCCCCATCACGCACCCTCCTTGGGGCGCAGGCGCAAGGTGGCACCGGCTCTGCGTACCAGCGCCGCCACGTCGGCCGCAGCTCGGGCCGCCAGGGGGCGAGCTTCCAGCCGCGCCAGGAACCGTCTGGCGCGGGGGCCATCGGGCTGGGGACCGCCACCGCCTGCGCGAGTGAAAAGAACAGATCAGGGCCCACCCTGAGTCTCAGCGAACCCTCACGGGCCCCTACAATCAAAGACCTAGAATTCCCCTCAAGATCCCCGAGACCATTCCTTTTCATAGTCCCGAAGGTCACCGACTGTGTCTTTCACCTCCCTGGACCCCCGACTATCACAGGAATGCCCGTGGACCCCCGCCTGCTCCCACGATATCTCTGGAGAGCTATTTAACTCCAGCACTCCTGGACACCTCCTAACACCCTGTGAATATCTCTGTGATGCTTTTGAACTGTGGTGTTGGAGAAGACGCTTGAGAGTCCCTTGGACTGCAAGGAGATCCAACCAGTCCATTCTGGAGATCAGTCCTGGGTGCTCTTTGGAAGGAATGATGCTGAAGCTGAAACTCCAGTACTTTGGCCACCTCATGTGAAGAGCTGACTCATCGGAAAAGACTCTGATGCTGGGGGAGATTGGGGGTAGGAGGAGAAGGGGATGACAGAGGATGAGATGGCTGGATGGCATCATTGACTCGATGGACGTGAGTTTGAGTGAACTCCAGGATGGACAGGGAGGCCTGGTGTGCTGCAGTTAAAGGGGTTGCAAAGGGTTGGATACGACTGAGCGACAGAACTGAACTGGAATGAAACTTCTAAATGACCTTACATACCTGGAAAAATTGAAGGATCTCTTCCCCAGGGGGAAGATAAAGCACCCCTAGACCTCAAATTATTGCGACAAATAAAATTTCAAATACAGTTCCCAACACACAATCTAAAAAAACCCAGACAAATGAAAAGACAAAACATTATTAGAGGAAACCAACAGAGATAGTCCCCTAGGAGCTCCACATGTGAAATTACATGGCACAGACTAAAACAACTATGTTCACTGTGTTCAAGGAGATAAAAGCCTAGTGAAAATGTTGGCAGGGAAATGAAAACTATACAAAGTGATGGACCATATGTGAAAAAGAACTACTTAGAAGTTCTAGAACTGATAAATACGGTGCATGAAATAAAAGACTGAATGAATGTATTTAACACCAAATTAGCTAGACAAACTTGCCAGAAAAGTTAAAGAGAATTAGTGAACTAGAAGACAGAAGCAACTGTTCAGAAAGAAATGTGAGATTAAAAAATGAGAGAGAGCAAGAGACAGAAATGCAGAGAATACAATATAAAGGCCTAATACAACTTTATTGAAATACCAAAGAAGCAAAGAGATAGAATGGACAGAGGTCAGTAGCTGAGAACTCCCTAAAACTTATAAGACTCTCCAAATTCAAAAGGCTCAGCTGATCCTGCCAGGAGAAATAAATAAAAATAAATTCACATCTAAACATATTACAGAGATGCTTCATAAAAACAAAAACAAAGAGAAAATTTCAGAATTAAAATTACCATAAAATAGCATATAATTTGAGATAGGGGTAAATGGAGTAAAAATATCTTAAAGTTCTTATATTGTCATGGGAAGAGGATAACGTTATAATTTTCTAAACTTAAGATGTCTGGTGGTATTCCTAGGGCAGTAGTTCTCACACTTTTTGGTCTCATGTACCATAGACAGTCTTGATAATTATTGAGTGTTCTAAGGATCTACTGTTTATGTGAGCTGAATATACATTAATACTTAACATATTCGAAATTGGAAATGAAAAGACTTTGAATATCCATTTATTAAAATACCCAATTGACCAAATGACCATTTCATATTAACTGAAGACACTTTTATGAAAAGTAATCATATTTTCCACAAAAATAGTGAAAATAATACTATTATTTATATTATAGTTTTCCAAATTTCTTTAATGTCTCGCTTAATTGAAAATAGCTAGATTCTCACAACTCTCTCTGCTTTCAATCCATTAAAATATGCTGTTTTGGTTGAAGTAGATGAAGAAAACCCAGTTCCACAATAATATATACATCTATAGTAGGAAGAGGGAGATAATTGTGGATGTTTTTATTTGAATTTATACCAAAATTTGATGAGGCAATTTCTTAAAGTTCATTTGCAATATGAAATCTAAAACCATATCAATAAAATTGTCTACTGTTATGTTAGAATTCACTTGTTTAGCATCTTGCATAGACCTTTAACTCATGTGTGATTTTATAGCATCGTACACTGCTAATAAGAAGAAATATGAGTACAATAAGTTATGCAGCAGAGAAGGCGATGGCACCTCACTCCAGTACTCTTGCCTGGAAAATCCCATGGATGGAGGAGCCTGGTAGGCTGCAGTCCATGGGGTCAGACACGACTGAGCAACTTCACTTTCACTTTCATGCACTGGAGAAGGAAATGGCAACCCACTCAGTGTTCTTGCCGGGAGAATCCCAGGGATGGGGGAGCCTGGTGGGCTGCCATCTATGGGGTCACAGAGAGTCGGACACGACTGAAGCGACTTAGCAGCAAGTTAGGCAGATATTTGAAACAGTGATATTTTCCAATGTATATTTTAAACACATTAATTGATATTACCAGTGAATTCATCAGAAAAGCCTTTAGGTTTTGGAAAACCAGAAAGCTGAAGGTGAAAAATAGAAATTTTCCAAAATGCTAATTTTGACTTGAAAGTTCAATTCTTGTCATTAGCTAAATATGCTGCCTGTTATTTTCTTGAAGTGACAGGCTCATTTCATTCATGTGAGAAAATGTCTGCCAAATACCTAAATCTGAATATTCATAATCTGGCTGTTATGAATCTTGGCTGTTATTTCAAGTAAAAATGATGTTCAGTGAAACTTGCAACTCATATGAAATTTTTCATAATAAAAGTATTAGGAAGAAAAATCAATATAACTTGCAACATTAATAATAAAATCATATGATCACCTCAAAAGAAAGATCATATGATCATGTGGTCATCTCAGTAGGTGTAGATAAAGAATTTGATAAAATTCAACACCAACTAATGATTAAAAACTCTCAGTAAAGGGAAAGTTACAGGGAGATTCCTTAACCTAATGAAGTGTTTCTACAAAACAAAAATTCTATAGCAAACATTGCACTTCACGTTTAATGGTAAAATGATGGAATCTGACTCTCTGAAATTGGGATTTCCACTATCAACATTGCTATGCAATATTATACTGATGTCCTAGCCATTGAAGCATAACAGTGAAAACTACTTAGAAACAAAACTATAATTATTCACAGATGACAATGGTGATGTGTTTAGGGTAAATCACCCCAAAATATGCCACTTGGCATTCTGATTATTTTGAATTAAAGCTACTTAAGGAATTCATTGTTATTTTTTCTAAAAGGTATAAAAGCTGATTCCTTTGCTCATTTCTTTGACTCCCATATTTTTATGAACTGCTATATGTACAAATTAAATTTGCTTTTCTCCTGTTAATCTGTCTTATGTCAGTTTAATTATTAGCCAGGCCAAAGAACCTAGAAAGAAGGGAAAAATTTTCCTCCCTAAAATGGTATCCACCTATAGTTTGTTATCATTTTTATTAGAGTTGGAATTGTTAGATACAAATTAGAATGCAAATCAATTGTATTTCAATGCAGCAGCAACAATAAAATAATTTAAGTAAAGCATTTACAATGACATCAAAATATAAAATACCTAGGAATACCCCTCATAGAATATGGGCAAGACCTCTGTGGAGAAAATGACCAAAATTTATCAACAAATGTTTTAAAAACTCTACATAAATGGAGGGTTATAACATGGGCATAGAATAGAAAACTTAGTAAGTAAAGATGTACATTCTTCTCAGATGGGTCTAGAGATTCAAGGTTGTTATCGGCACAAGGATAAACAACAATATCCAAGAAACACAGTATAGGGCCCACAAAATTGTGATGAAAACACCAAGTGGAGTAGTGGAGAAAAAAGTCAGGCTTTAAAAAAAGGGGAGTTGGAAAGACTGGATAATTGTATAGAAAAAAAGTACATCTACGACTTTGCCTGTGTGTACTGAACTGTGACTTCCTCCAATTTTAAAGGAAAACTGGAGAAGGAAATGGCAACCCACTCCAGTGTCCTTGCCTGGAGAATCCCAGGGACGGGGGAGCCTGGTGGGCTGCCGTCTATGGGGTCGCACGGAGTCGGACACGACTGAAGCGACTTAGTAGTAGTAGAAGTAGACGACTCTTAATTATATTTAAAATAATCTGTTTCTGGTGAACTGGAAACCTGTATCTGAAAGACAAAACAGTAAGCTTTACGAAAAAAAAAGAAACAAGGAAAACTTTTATAATATCAGAATAGGAAACTTTTTCCTAAGGCATAAAAGAACTAACAAGAAAGAGATTGATAAGCTATGTTAAACTTCAGAACAGCTGTTCATCAAAAGATGGCACTAAAGAGTGAAAAGGCAGGCCACAGAGAAATCTATAAGTTGACCCTTGAACAACACAGGTTTGAACTGCGAGGGTCTACTTACACAGGGATTATTTTTTCAACAGCAAATACTATAGTACTATAAGGTCTACTCTTGGTGGAATCCACAGATGTGAACCCAGGAATATGGAGGAACCATGTCCTTGGAGAACAGATTATAAATTAAGCCTGAATTATCAACTGCATGGAGGGTTGGTACCTCTAAGCTTCTTGTTCTATGTGCTTTCCGCTGTATATACTTTCTCTGTCTCCTTGAGATGCACGCATGCACGTGTGAGTGTGTGTGTGTGTGTGTGTATCCTAGAAAGAGTTAGCATACAAAATATATAATGAATTCATACAAATTAATAATAAAAGACAGCAGACAGCCAAAGCAATTGGAAGACTACAAAAATTCGGTCATTACATAAAAGAGGAAATTCACACAACAAACACAGATAAGAAAAGGTGCCTATCGTAAGTAATCAGAAAAATGCAAATTAAAACAATAAGAGGTACGTCTACCAGGTTGCCTGTAATTAAAATGTCTGACAATATCAAGTGTTAAAGAGGATGTATCAGTTCAGTTCAGTCGCTCAGTCGTGTCCGACTCTTTGCGACTCCATGCATTGCAGCACGCCAGATTTCCCTGTCCATCACCAACTCCCGGAGTTCACTCAAACTCACGTCCATCGAATCGGTGATGCCATCCAGCCATCTCATTCTCTGTCATCCCCTTCTCCTCATGCCCCCAGTCCCTGTGTATAGTAACAGGTAATCTCAAGCAATAACTGATAAGAGTGTGAAACTATAGCTTGATCCTATATACTTGAATATATGTATATACCCTAAATCCAGAAATACTACTTCCTGCTAGGTATATCCTATGAAAATGCATTCTTTTGTGTACCAGGATTCATTTACAAGAATATTCAGAGAAGCAATTTTATAACATCTTTAAATGCAAATAATACAAATTTTCATCAACAAACTTGTACAAGGGAATACTATCTAACATCGAAAGCAAATAAACATGAATAATCTAAAAAACATTATGTAGAGCAAAAGCCAGCTACAAAGGAACACATAGTAAAAGACTGTATTTATATAACACTCTTAGTAATCTAGAAATAGGATTTTTTTTTTAAGGACTTCCCTGGTAGCTCAGATGGTAAAGAATCTGCCTGCAATTTAGGAGACCAGGGTTCCATCCCTGGGTCAGGAAGATCCCCTGGAGAAGGGAATGGCAGCCCACTCCAGTATTCTTGCCTGGAGAATTCTATGAACAGAGGAGCCTTGTGGGTTACAGTCTGTGGGGTCACAAAGAGTAGGACACAACTGGAATGAGTAACTAGTACATCCACACAGGATGCTTTTTAATGTGATAAGGACCATCATTCTGGAACCAAAACCAAGCACAGTGAACAGTGCCCCATCAGAATAGCAGTCCCATGTTGTAAGACAGTAGTTAGTTCAGTTCAGTTCAGTTTAGTCACCTAGTCATGTGTGTTTGCAACCTCATGGACCACAGTATGCCAGTTCTCCCTGTCCATCACCAACTCCCAGAGTATACTCAAACTCATGTTCACTGAGTCAGTCATGCCATCCAACCATCTCATCCTCTGTCGTCCCCTTCTCCTCCTGCTTTCAATCTTTCCCAGCAATTGGGTCTTTTCAAATGAGTCAGTTCTTCGCATTAGGTGGCCAAAGTATTAGAGTTTCAGCTTCAACATCAGTCCTTCCAATGAACACTCAGGACTGATTTCCTGGACTGGTTAGATCTTCTTGCAGTCCAAGGGACTCGCAAGAGTCTTCTCCAACACCACAGTTCAAAAGCATCAATTCTTTCACGCTCAGCTTTCTTTATAGTCCAGCTCTCACATCCATACACGATTACTGAAAAAACCATAGCCTTGACTAAATGGACCTTTGTTGGCAAAGTAATGTCTCTGCCTTTTAATATGCTGTCTAGGTTGGTCATAACTTTCCTTCCAAGGAGTAAGCATCTTTTAATTTCATGGCTGCAGTCACCGTCTGCAGTGATTTTGGAGCCCAGAAAAAAAAGTCAACCACTGTTTCCACTGCTTCCTCATCTATTTCCCATGAAGTGATGGGACCAGATGCCATGATCTTAGTTTTCTGAATGTTGAGCTTTAAGTCAACTTTTTCACTCTCCTCTTTCACTTTCATCAAGAGGCTCTTTAGTTCTTCACTTTCTGCCATAAGGGTGGTGTCATCTGCATATCTGAGGTATTGATATTTCTCCTGGCAATCTTGATTCCAGCTTGTGCTTCATCCAGCCCAGCATTTCTCATGATGTAATCTGCATATAAGTTAAATAAGTATGGTGACAATATACAGCCTTGACGTACTCCTTTTCCTATTTGGAAACAGTCTGTTGTTCCATGTCCAGTTCTAACTGTTGCTTCCTGACCTGCATATAGATTTCTCAAGAGCCAAGTCAGGTGGTCTGGTATTCCCATCTCTCTCAGAATTTTCCACAGTATATGGTGATCCAGACAGTCAAAGGCTTTGGCATAGTCAATAAAGAAAAAGTAGATGTTTTTCTGGAACTCTCTTGCTTTTTTGATGATCCAACAAATGTCAGCAATTTGATCTCTGGTTCCTCTGTCATTTCTACAACCAGCTTGAATGGCTGGAAGTTCACAGTTTACATATTAGTCAAGCCTGACTTAGAGAATTTTGAGTATTACATTACTAGTGTGTGAAATGAGTGCAAATATGCAGTAGTTTGAGCATTCTTTGGCATTGCCTTTCTTTGGGACTAGAATGTACACTGACCTTTCCCAGTCCTGTGGCAACTGCTGAGTTTTCCAAATTTGCTGGCATATTGAGTGTAACACTTTCATAGCATCATCTTTTAGAATTTGAAACAGCTCAACTGGAATTCCATCACCTCCACTACCTTTGTTCATAGTGATGCTTAAGTCCCACTTGACTTCACATTTCAGGATGTCTGGCTCTAGATGAGTGACTGAAGTGATTGACACCATCATGACTGAAGGGTGGTGAAGATCTTTTTTGTACAGTTCTTCTATGTATTCTTGCCACCTCTTCTTAATTCTTCTGCTTCTGTTAGGTCCATACCGTTTCTGTCCTTTATTGTGCCCATCTTTTCATGAAATGTTCCTTTGGCATCTCTAATTTTCTTGAAGAAATCTCTAGTTTTTCCCATTCTATTGTTTTCCTCTACTTCTTTCCACTGATCACTGAGGAAGGCCTTCTTATTTCTCTTTGCTATTCTTTGGAACTCTGCATTCAAATGGGTATATCTTTCCTCTTCTCCTTTGCTTTTCATTTCTCTTCTTTTCAGAGTTATTTGTAAAGCTTCCTCAGACAGCCATTTAGTTTTTTGCATTTCTTTTTCTTGGGGATGGTCTTGACCCCTGTCTCCTGTACAATGTTATGAACCTCTGATTTTGACAGATATCACGCACTCTGTCTATCAGATATAGTCCCTTAAATTTATTTTTTCACTTCCACTGTATAATCATAAGGGATTTGATTTAGGCTGTACCTGAATGGTCCAGTGGTTTTCCCTATTTTCTTCAATTTAAGTCTGAATTTGCAATAAGGAGTTCATGATCTGAGCCAATGATCTTCAAAAACATGCTTTGGTAGCTCATCTGGTAAAGAATCCACCTGCAATGAAGGGATCCCGGGTGGATTCCTGGGTTGGGAAGATCCTCTGGAGGAAGGCATGGCAACCCACTCCAGTATTCTTGCCTGGAGAATCCCCATGGACAGAGCAGCATGGCCAGGCTATAGTCCATGGGGTTGCAAAGAGTCAGACATGACTGAAAGATTAAACACAGCACAGGACATGCTGAGAAATGTCACATACATTCTCCACCTCTTGAAGATTGCCAATGCATATTAAATACTAAAGTTTATATAAAGTCATTCACTAGGAAAGCCTGTCTCATTTTGTTTAATTCAGTTTCAGAAATTTATTTGGAAACCTCATCTAAATTTTATTTTTTGGTAGGAAACTGATTTATATTTTATGGGGTAAGAATTTGGAAAATAGTATGGAAACTCTGCACAAGATATGTTTTTTGTTAGGGTTGGGAACAAGATGTGATGCCCACCGATACCATAATTATTTCACATTGTTCTGGAGTTCAGCAAAGTAACTGGAGATCACTGAAATAACTAAGCCCAGAGGCAGGTTTGGGGAGGTATAATACTGGAACAGAAGAGAAAAATCATCATTATTTGTAGATGATATGATAATCTTTCTTACAAGCACAATTAATCAGAGAAAAACAATTAGAACTAATAGCAGAATTTTAAAAAGCTTGTAGCCACAAATGTACAAAATGACCAATAGCACCATCAGGAAAAACAAAGTTAGAATTAAAAAAAGCTCTAATGTACAGTAGCAACCAACATGAAAAATACCTAAGGAAAAAACTGAATATGAAATTTATGAATGCCCTAAGAAAAATAAGCACCTTATATTAGAATGAATAAGCTGTCTGGATACAGAATTGTAAGTAGTTTTTAAGAAAAATAAGCATTTGAATTTCTATATCCATGTTAGACACTTGCAGAAGTTTATTTCAGATCTAAGGTCTTGTAATCTACTATCGGACAAGCTAAATCCTTTGAGTTAAAGAATCTGATATTATATTAAATATAATATTTATGCTTGCTTTGGAGTCTCTTTTTCCTTTATTGCTGTGGTAATTATAATATGAAATCCTTTTCTTGTTTGAATAATTATTTTTAAACTATTTTAAATCTTCTTCTAGATATCATGGGTTATTGACCCAGTAAATGAAATTACTGAGCCCACAGTATTTTAATGCATTAATGAAGTGATTTTCTAAAATGCACAACCATGTAAAGCATAGCAATTAGCTAAAAGTGAAAATTACCACTCTTCTAGGACCCGAGATTGTAGAAACCAAACTAAAGACTCCACTCAGGCCTCAAAAGATCAAATGACAACAATAAACAATTACTAGAAGGATGAGTAAACCAGAATACTTTGTTGAAAACTATGGTACATCTTGGCCACAGTTTTAAGAGCAGATTTCTTAGTGTCTTCCCTAAAATCTACACAACCAGATTTTAGAACTAACTCTCCATGAGATCATTTGATAAAAAGCAATTTGGGCATCTCCTGCTTGTGCAGACATATTAAGTCGCTTCAGCCACGTTCCACTCTTTGCAACCCCTTGGACTGTAGCCTGCCAGGCTCCTCTATTTATGGGATTCTCCAGGCAAGAATACTGGAGTGGGTTGCTATTTCCTCCTCCAGGGGATCTCCCCAACCCAGGGATCAAACTGGCTTCTCTTACTTCTTCTGCACTGGCAGGCGGATTCTTCACCACTAGCGCCATCTGAAAATCCCCATCTGAGCATCTCATAGGCATCGAATATTGTAGCAACCTTACATATTTTAACCCTGAAAAAAAGAGCCCTCAAGTGAAACCAGATCAATTGCCATAAGATGCAAATAGCCAATGCAAAATGGAAACAAATTTTTAACTTTTGTTTCACTTACAATATAAGTTTATTGACAGGCCATGAAGAGAATGGGTTTCCTTTTTATCTTAAAAGAAGGAAATCTGAACCTTGCAAGAGTCGTGGCCTCATGCTATACTGCTACTGCTAAGTCACTTCAGTCGTGTCCGACTCTGTGCGACCCCATAGACGGCTGCCCACCAGGCTCCCCCATCCCTGGGATTCTCCCGGCAAGAGTACTGGAGTGGGCTGCCATTTCCTTCTCCAATGTTCAGTTCAGTTCAGTCGCGCAGTCGTGTCCGACTCTTTGCGATCCCATGAATCGCAGTACGCCAGGCCTCCCTGTCCATCACCAACTCCCGGAGTTCACCCAGACTCACGTCCATTGAGTCTGTGATGCCATCCAGCCATCTCATCCTCTGTCGTCCCCTTCTCCTCCTGCCCCCAATCCCTCCCAGCATCAGGGTCTTTTCCAATGAGTCAACTCTTCGCGTAAGGTGGCCAAAGTACTGGAGCTTCAGTTTTAGCATCATTCCTTCCAAAGAAATCCCAGGGTTGATCTCCTTCAGAATGGACTGGTTGGATCTCCTTGCAGTCCAAGGGACTCTCAAGAGTCTTCTCCAACACCGCAGTTCAAAAGCATCAATTCTTTTCGCTCAGCCTTTTTCACAGTCCAACTCTCACATCCATACATGACTACTGGAAAAACCATAGCCTTGACTAGACGGACGTTAGTCGGCAAAGTAATGTCTCTGCTTCTGAATATACTATCTAGGTTGGTCATAACTTTTCTTCCAAGGAGTAAGCGCCTTTTAATTTCATGGCTGCAGTCACCATTTGCAGTGATTTTGGAGCCCAGAAAAATAGTCTGACACTGTTTCTACTGTTTCCCCATCTATTTCCCATGAAGTGATGGGACCAGATGCCAGTTAGAACTGGACATGGAACAACAGACTGGTTCCAAATAGGAAAAGGAGTACATCAAGGCTGTATATTGTCACCCTGCTTATTTAACTTATATGCAGAGTACAACATGAGAAACGCTGGACTGGAAGAAACACAAGCTGGAATCAAGATTGCTGGGAGAAATATCAATAACCTCAGATATGCAGATGACACTACCCTTATGGCAGAAAGTAAAGAGGAACTAAAATCCTCTTGTTGGAAGTGAAAGAAGAGAGTGAAAAAGTTGGCTTAAAGCTCAACATTCTCCAATGTATGAAAGTGAAAAGTGAAAGTGAAGTCGCTCAGTCATGTCCGACTCTTGGCAAGCCCATGGACTGCAGCCTACCAGGCTCCTCCGTCCATGGGATTTTCCAGGCAAGAGTACTGGAGTGGGTGCCATTGCCTTCTCTGCTGCATGCTATAAGTAACATTCAAATCCCCGTTTCAGCATCCCTGCCTCAGACCTGGGCTCAAGTCTGTAGCTACATGTCTGAGACACAGAGCCTAATTAGCAATCTAATGAATTAGATAGAGATATATTATCATAAGGCTTCCTAGGTGGCTCTAATGGTAAGGAACCAACCTGCCAGTGCAGGAGACATAAGAGGCTTGGGTTTGATCCCTGGGTTGGGAAATCCCCTGGAGGAGGGCATGGCAACCCACTCCAGTATTCTTGCCTGGAGAATCCCACAGAGGAGCCTGGCAGGCTACAGTCCATGGATTCCAAAAATTGGACATAACTGAAGCAATTTAGCACACTGGCATGCAGATTATCATGAAAACAGATAAACTTTCAGTATCATATAATTCATTTGGTGGAGAGTAGAAGGTTGGGGAAATGAGGTGGGTGAAGCAGAGAGGGAGGGTGTGAAAAGTCAAATTATTTTTCTAGTTCTAATTTTCATGAAAACATATTGTGTATGTGTAAACAAACAAGTGCTAATTTTAAAATAGGCAAAGTGTAGGTGACACTTCAAAATATGGGATTTGCTCCCACTAAATTTTTTTTTTCCACTACATGTTTATTTCTTGTTACAGGAGACAAAAAGTTTATGATACCATGGCCATATCATCTCTATACTTTTTTGGTTCTAAAAGCATACATTTGCCTATAAACCATTTTTGTAAAATGAGTTAAACAATTAAGATATAATTTAAAATAAAAGCCATTAATATCAGGACTTTGAAAGTTTAATATACAAACATTTATATATAAATGTATATAATTTTATAGAGTTACTTCAATACCATCAGCCTTTAATCATATTCTGCTTCTAGCTCATCTTAAAAAATTTAAGCTGTTTTAGGAAAATTGTAATGGAACCAGTTCCTAGCAGCATAGTAGAATAAAATTAAGCATTGGCTTTTCATCAGACTTGCATTCAACTCCCTCTCTGACCCTTTCTATCTGTGTACTTTAGCAAAGTTTTTTCAACTCTTGACTCTGTTTCTTAACTTGTGCAACTCATTTATTAGTTATCCATGAGCAACGTCTATATTTGTCCTATGGCAAACCTGAGTAAAAGTCAATACAACTAGTCATCAAAAGTAAAAAAAAACAACAACAACAAAAAAACCCACAGGGTTTATCTAGACAATGGAAATTTAGTTGAAAATGGTTTGGGAATATGGAAAAGGTTTTCCCCTTCCAGATCTTCCTTTTCTCCAAACAATATACCCTAGACTCTATCTCTCTCCACTTTTTACAAAAATTATTATTTTTTTTATTAGTTGCACTGAGTCTTCATTGCTCATGTGGGCCTTCTCTCATTGCAGTAAGTAGAGGGGCTACTGTCTATTTGCAGGGCATGGGCTTCTCATTGTGGCAGCTTCTCTTGTTGTAGAGAACAAGCTCTAGGCACGTGGGCTTCAGTAGTCATGGCACATGTGTGTTGCCCTGTGGCATGTGTAAGTTTCCCTGACCAGGACTGAATCCATATCTCCTGCATTGGCAGGCAGACTGTTAACCACTGGACCACCAAGGAAATCCAATATATCTCCTTTTTTTTTTTTTTTTTAAACAAAGCAGTATATTTCTCTGCATTCCTTCGAGCTTGAATGCTCACATCTACCACTTCCCAGTCCCCTAAATACTGTCTAGTTATCAGGATACACCCTTCTTAGAGTGCTTCTGTGGTTCAGATGGTAAAGAATGTGCCTGCAATGCAGAAGACCTGAGTTCAACCCCTGCATCAAGAAGATCTCTTGGAGAAGGGAATGACAACCCCCTCCAGTTTCTTGCCTGGAGAATTCCATGGACAGGGCAGCCTGGCAGGCTATAGTCCACGGGGTCACAAAGCGTCAGACACGACTGAGCGACTAACAATTTCACTTTCACTTTTTCACCTTTCTTAGGTGAAAGAAGTTTCTCACCTAACAGATGCATCAATAACAAATCTTGTGATTAATAAATAAAAGTACACATGCACACATTTTCAAGGGGAAATAAGGGCTTTTTATTTCCTGCATTATATCACATGAGGATTCCCTTCAGAACTTACAAAATACTTCTGTTTGGACTTTGTGCTTTGCTATTTTTCTAAGAAGATGTTAGGAATAAATATAAATGTGATTCAGAAGCATCATACACTTGTTACCTTCATTTTTTTTGTTTCACACAAGTCTGCTTGGTACAAAAATGCTACTTAGAAAACATCAGGAGGTAAAATGTCAGATGCAACTTAAGGACACACAGAGCAAAGGCTTCTGTGTGAGTTGGATCATGTATGTGGAGTATGAATGGTGAATAAAATCATTCTCCATTCATGATGAGATAATTTCTCAGACTCGAGTTCTCCCAGTGTCCCACAGAGGAAATCTAAGTAGCAATTGTGACCCATTCTTAAGACTGCACTGCAAGCTTCAAAAGACGACCAAGGCCAGGAAAATTCCATTAATGGTTATCTGTCTCCTCTGAGTGACAATCAGATAGTCCCAAATCAAACAGCTCAGGCTTTGTTTCTTTAACAAAAGGATAAGTTAAACTATTTTTTAATTAATTTCAAAATAGATTCCTGGCTGGATGTTAGGAAGACTGTTCTCAAAATATAAAGTGTTATTTGTAGTCTTTTTGGAAAACTAGTTAGGTTTTATGTGTAGTATGGATAACCACAGATGGCAGTAAAGTGTATAATGTATGCAAAGGGGAATGGTTCCAGGTTGATTTTTTCCCCCTGAAAAACTTTCTAATATTCCCACATCAATAATGGACCATTATTTAGAAATTGAAGGTGCTAAGTCCAAACACCACAGGACTTGTAGTTATGCTTTGAATGTGTTCTTGCAATTATCCAGCTGCAAGTTAAATGCAGTGTCGCCTATGGCTTCCCAAGCTGAATTCTGACTGTTATTTCTAGCCAGTTGACCTGTGCTCTTGTTTTTGACTGCAACATGAGTTCAATCCACAAAAATATCCTGGATGAATGAGATGACATTGCCACCAAACTCTGAGTTCCATCTCTCAAGCTGGAAGTCTAACCTCTAATTTACTCTAGTCCCAGAATGATTAGACCTATTGTTTAATGAAGCCTCTCTTGGTTGCCTGTCTATCAAATTATTTGTATTCATGGAGACAAAGTGATAAGCCAAAATGCTAATTATCCATTTTTCTAAAATAAAATATCCATGCTAAGAATAACAATCAGTTATTAAAACAGCACTTTCATCTGACATAATATATCTTAACAAGTTCTTTATATCCAGGGATTTTCATTGCTGGACATCTTATCTAATAAAAGGAAGATGCTTACTTTCTATCTTTTCAGGCTTTGTTAGCATTGGGCATAAGCTTTTGAATTGAAATACTGTTGGAAATAATGAGATAAGTTGGGGACAGACATTTTTTTCTTTTTCTTTTTCTGTTGAAGGATAATTGCTTTGCACAATTTTGTTTTCTGTCAAACCTCAACATGAATAAGCCATAGGTATACATATATCCCCTCCCTTTTGAACCTCCCTCCCATCTCCCTCCTCATCCCACCCCTCTAGGTTGATACAGAGCCCTTGTTTGGGTTTCCTGAGCCATTCAGCAAATTCCTGTTGGCTATCTATAACTACATATGGATGTAAGTTTCCATGTTACTCTTTCCATACCTCTCACCTTCTCCGTCTCTCTCCCTATGTCTATAAATCTGTTTTCTATGTCCTGTTTCTTCATTGCTGCCCTGTAAATAAATTCTTCAGTACCATTTTTCTATATTCCATATATGTGTGTTAGAATACAATATTTATCTTTCTCTTTCTGACTTACTTCACTCTGTATAATAAGTTCTAGGATCATCCACCTCATCAGGACTGACTCAAATTTGTTCCTTTTTATGGCTGAGTAATATTCCATTGTATATATGTACCACAACTTCTTTATCCATTCATCTGTCTATGGACATCTAGGTTGCTTCCATGTCCTAGCTATTGTAAATAGTGCTGCAATGAAAAATGGGATACACATGTCTTTTTCAGTTTTGGTTTCCTCAGGGTACATGCCTAGGAGTGGGATTGCTGGGTCATATGGTGGTTTTATTCCTAGTTTTTTAAGGCATCTCTATACTGTCTTCTATACTGGCTGTATCAATTTACATTCCCACCAATAGTGCAAGAGCATTCCCTTTTCTCCACACCTTCTCCAGCATTTGTTTGTAGACTTTTTGATGATGACCATTCTGACCGGTGTGAGGTGATATATCACTTTGCAGTTTTGATTTGCATTTCTCTAATAACGAGCGATGTTGAGCATCTTTTCACGTGTTTGTTAGCCATCTGTATGTCTTTGGAGAAATGTTTGTTAGGTCTTTTCCCACATTTTTATTGGGTTGTTTGTTTTCTGGAATTGAGTTGTATGAGCTGCTTGTATAGTTTGGAAGCTAATTCTTTTTCATTGCTGGACATCTTATCTAATAAAAAGGAAGATGTTTATTTTCTACCTATTCAGGCTTTGTTAACACTGGACATTAGCTTTTGAATTTGAAATGCTGGTAGAAATAATGAGATAAGTGGGGGAAATACAGTTTTTAAAAACAGATTAAAAAAAAAAAACTAGACTTAATGTGCTTCCCAGGTGACTCAGTGGTAAAGAATCCACTTGCCAATGCAGGAGGCACGGGTTTGACCCCTGGGCCAGGAAGATCCTCTGGAGAAGAAAATGGCAACCCACCCCAGTATTCTTGCCAAGAGATCAAACCCAGGTCTCGCACATTGCAGATGGACTCTCTACCAGCTGAGGCCATATAGCCTCAAGGGAAGCCATATAGCAAGCCCAATAGCAAAGCTTCCCTGATAGCTCAGTTGGTAAGAAATCCGCCTCCAATGTAGGAGACTCTGGTTCGATTCCTGGTTGGGAAGATCCCCTGGAGAAGAGACAGGATGCCCACTCCAGTATTCTTGGCCTTTCCTTGTATCTTAGCTGGTGAGAATCTGCCTGCCATGCGGGACCTGAACTGGATGCCTGTGTTGGGAAGATTCCCCTGGAGAAGGGAAAGGCTACCCACTCCAGTATCCTGGCCTGGAGAATTCCAGGGACTGTATAGTTCATGGGGTTGCAAAGGGTTGGACATGACTGAGTGACTTTCACTTTCAACTTTCTTTTGAAATGTCAATACTGCTGAGGTTGAAAATCTCAGGTCTAAAAGAAATCAAGGAATCCTAATAACTGCTTATCAATAGGTCTAATAAAATTAAGCCATAAAAATGCTATGAATTTAATCTTTTTTGTGCTCCAAGTTTCACCAATTTTTCATGAGTCTACCCTCTTAGAACAATACTAGTTGTACTTAATGTAACTCAAGCCCTAACGTTATAGTATCCCACATTTACATCTCAGTCTTGTGCTAGATTAAGTAGAAAACTTCCTTCTGATGAAAACTGGATGGAAAAGAGTATGTACTGAAGGAGAAATATGAAATAATAGAAAGAGAGGAAATAAGAAGAGACAGGGACAGTTGACTAAAAGTGAATAAAGTCAATTCCAATGTTATAGGTCAAACATGTATATTCCAAATAGCTTTGTGATTTATTTCTAAAGAATATGCAATCCTGCAAAAGGTTTTGTTTGCTAGTGAATTTACATGCTATCAATATCATAAGCATTACCTGCCCATATAACCCATATTCACCTCAATGGAATAATTTCCACCCAGTCACAGGCTCACATCACCATTTACACTTCAGGCCTTTCACACACAGGGAGTGCCTTAGTACAAGAGCTTAAATAACTGTTACCACCACCACCATTTTATTAATCACTTAAAAATCTCACAGACATTTTGATACTTTGGAATAAAATAATTTGGGGGAACATAAATAATGCACCATTTTGTTTCTGTATGAAATTGTAGTATTAAACTTCCAAGGTAAAGTCCTAAGTTCTTTTTTAATCTAAAGCAACTTATAGGTTCAGCCTCTTCTAGTCTTCCTAGAGGAAAAGTCAAGAGAAAACAGTTTATTTTCTAGACAGGTTTCTATTTCCTTGGCACACAGATTCCTGGCACTAGAGAGCTGTAAAGAACACAGTGGTTTGGGGCTGGCAAGCTCTGAGCATTTCAGTTCCCAGCAGCCGGGCTCCTCTGACGGCTGCCAAAGCCACAAAGCAACACTTCGTCATTGGAGCCAAAACCTCTTGGGAGGGAACCATCCTTCTCTGTGCAAAAACCCAGTATATGCTCCATTAGCTAAAAGGTTGATTACCAGTAGCAGAATCTTTAATAAATCATAGCTAAGTTTTGAAATTTGATGGATGCTAGTGTTATAGAAGTTCAGTAGTCAATAAATTATCGATATTGTGGATGCCAGGGAGAAGTAGTCATCTTTATTAGTTAACACCAAAGTCCTTCTCATCTAATTCAATAAATTCCTTAAAAATTTTTTTTTATGAGGAGATTAAAGATTATAAGAGCAGATACAGGTAGAAAGAATAATCAGTATTTATTTATATGGAACAATTTTTCCAAAATTCATGTATACCCAACACAGAATTGTTTGTTAGAATATGAGGTGGTTCCTCCAAAACAAAATGAAACACAGAAACAAAAGCACCATGAAAACAATATAAATAATACATCATTTCTAGAAATAAATGAGCACAGGGAAATCTATCAAAACTCATTAAAATAAGAATCATACATAAAACTGATTTTGTATGTAAAGGCTGGATTAAAGGTCAGTATAATATAATGGTAGGAGGTGGTAGTTGACAAGTGATGGGAGAGAAAGCAAATATCCAGCTGTATTAAATCATTGGCTATTACAAAAAATTAAATTATATACATTCTTAATAAACAATGCCAAAAAGTTAAGCTGAATGTACAAACAGTATTATGTAAAAACAGAATGGTTCCCTGGTGGCTCAGATGGTAAAGAATCCACCTGCGATGTGGGAGGCCTGGGTTCGATCTCTAGGTTAGGAAGATTCCCTGGAGGAGGGCAAGGGAACCCACTCCAATATTCTTGCCTGGAGAATCCCCACGGACAGAGGAGCCTGGTGGGCTACAGTCCATAGGGTCGCAAAAAGATTGAGAGACTAAGCACACACAGTACACATGTAAAACAGAATACTAAATCGAGTAAATAAATGCATTGGGATGTTTGGCATTTGATCTTATTTTCATTATTTTCTCAAAGTATGATCATTTTTTTCATTTCCTCTTTGACAAATAAATTCTGTCCAACACAAATGTCTTCCAGAGAAAAAGTAATTAAGATGTGGTTGATGTGTGCCATACTTTCTGAATAGAAAACACTTTTTAACAGGATGAATTAAAAGTGATCTAAAAGGTTAAGTGTAATGAAGTGTGCTAAGATATAGTTACCAATTAAAAACATATTTGTGGTAATTAGCATTCAAAATAAACATGGAGATCCTGAGCTTAAGAATCCATATTTCACATTCTCAAAGACAAACTGGATCCAAACACAAACTATGTAAAGCAAGACACCGTCAGCTGGTGTTATTTGAAACGTCTCCTTAAGGAGACTTATTATTTTGTTTTCTATGCTTTCTTATTTCGTTTAACCCTCAGATCAACAAAGTTCCTACTGCATGTAGAATAAACTCCAAACTATTCACATGGCTTTAGGCTCCAGTCATAATCAGCCAGCAAACTTAACTTCTGTAAGTTTCCTGACCAGGTCATATTCTCGTCTCAGTCTCAAAATTTGGACTATTCTGTTTCTTTTTGTTCTGAAATATTTGCCCTCCATGTCCCTTGCTATTTTTGCAGGTACCTTCTCATCAAGCAGGACTTAGCTTAAATGTCAGCTTCTCAAAGAAGTCTTGTCCTGACCAGCCATCCAGCTCAAAGTAAATCCTCTCCATGAGAGCTTTTCATAGCTCACAGTATTGCACCCTCAGAGACACTACCATAAGTTTACTTATGTGCTTATGAATCCATTTACTCATTTATTGTCAGTCTCTCCTGTTTGACCCTAAATTTCTTGGAGGAATAGAACAATCTATTTGCCACTGCATCAACAACACAAACAAGCCACCTGCCCAGAGCAGGTGTTAATAAATATTTGAATGCATGAAAACAGACTCAGATTTACTGTAAATATCACACTGGTTATCTGTGATATTTACTGATAGGGTGATTTTAACACCATTACCCAAATAGGGTTAAATAGGGTTCTGCTTTATTTAGATTTGTTAGAAAGTAAGTCTTCAATTTTTTTTTTTTAAGTGTAGTGAATTCTCCAACAATGTGGAGATCTCTGGTACTACTGGGATATACAGTTCACGAACTACTTATTGAACTGGGAAACAATATAAAATGTACTCAGTGTCTAAATCACACAAATAAATCTCCTTATGTACATAAGCATGTGTGCACATATATCAAAGCATACCTATAAACAGATGCCCACTCAGCTCTGTGGGACACTGTCTTGATAAAGATATGTGAGGATTTAGCTCCTGATTCTCTCCTCTCCTTCACTTTTCAAAATGTGCTTTTTAAACCTACATTTTACTGTAACATCCAAGAGGTCTAATATGAAATTTCAGATAAAGTACCATATTGAGTTAGAGGGACTGAATCTAAAACAGACTTGAATCTGTAATAAAAAGGTTATAATAGCTAGAGAATCCAGAATCACAGCATTTTTTTTTCTTGGTTGAACAGATCAGTTCAGATGGATAAAACATGAAAATAGAAGAGGGATTTGAAAGCAAGACAAATAAAAACTAACAATACTGTAGGATTATTAATCTATACATAAGACTATAAAACAATTTTAACCTTCATGTTTAAGAAAAGAAAAAGGCAGATTTTAAGTGTTATTTGAAAAGGATATAAAGTATAATGTTCAATTGTAGTTTTAATGATTATTAATCAATGAGTTTTACAAAAGCAAGGTAATTGTTTTGTTCTTTGTATATCTCCAGCATCTGAAATAGTGTCTGACATCTAGTAGCAATCAGTAAATATTTGTTAAATGAATAATAACAATAATAGCAACTTCTATTAACACTCTGTCAAATATTGTGCTAAACAGCTCATAAATAATATACCAATTAACTATCCCATCAACCTGAGGAAGAAGGTGTATCATTACCATTTTATAAATGAATTAAAATACTGCAAATAATTTTTTCCAGGATCTGAGAGAAAAGCTAGCATTCATTTCCAGGACTAGTTGGCTACAGAGTCTGCTCTCCTACCCACCATACTAAACAGGTTTTTGTGACTTGCAGAACTGTATGGAGGAGAAATGCAACCACATTTAAAAGGATTTGCAGAAAAAAATATCAGAATGTAAGATGAACTACAGAGCTGGAGAGCAGGGCCTATTTCTGTGCAATCAGTTCACTGAAGCTGCAAGTACAATGCCATAGGACATTACAGAGGGGGTTAAAAGCAGGATTGGGGTAGGAAACGGAGCCCGGAAAAAATAGATAGCAAATAAATAAAAAGCTTATTCCTTTCCATGGTAATATTATCCTCTAGCCGCAACACTGCCAGTGCTGTCAGAAGAACCTTATAGAAACGAGGCAGACCCTGTTTGTCAAAAGAGTAATAATGAAAAACTAAAGTCCTGTGGTGCTTTTTCTCTATCGGCCCTGCTTATAAATTCATAGCACAGCATGGAGGTTATTAAAATCCCATATGTGAGAACCACACACAGCACAAAAAGATATGAATTGGCGTTCCATGGAGATAATGCTATCTAATGGGCAAAACAAGTAGTAGTGTTTCTTTTTTATTCTGAGTACATTTGAAAAGGGCTCAGCATCCAACTACTGCACATGGATAGCTGACCATCCAAAGACCGTTTCTCCCCTTCTTTCCTATGGATTAATAAGTGGGATATAAAGAGCAGGGTTGTTATCTGCCCAAGTCTGGATATTCCCATGACATTTTTTCTTTGCTTGCAACTGTTTGAAATACAGTGGATTAAAAGCATCTCCAGTTGCCTTGGCACAAAAGGGAAGCCGAACAACCTTCCCCTGCTCCCTGCATAGCATTAGGCAGGCCCAGGAGTCTGAAGGAACTCATCATTTCTGGTCCAGAGAGCACCAGAGACTCCTCTGGAGACCCAGCACAGGCTAGCTTACATGAGGTTATTTGGTGCTCGTTTGTTCACAGGTTTATTTGTTTGTTTGGTCAGAAAAGGCTATTAAAAGTCTTATCAGGGGAAATCAAATATGGCTCATAGAGGCAAAATGCTATTCTATGTGCTCTGGCAATGAAAGTGGAAAGCAGCATCTTACAAAAAGCCAATTTTGAGAATATCCTATGACCTTAATCATCAGAAAACTCATATCTGAAGTTTTCCAAGTATTAATAACTTAATAACTTAGTGCTAGAATTTAATTAAGACAAACTAATAGCTTCATTTTTAATTCATTTACTAAGAAATCTAATATTCAAAAGCAGGTAACTTCATGGCCATAAACACTTGGACCAGGGTATGGGTTGAAGACAATACTTTATGGAGCCAGGAAGTTTGAAATTCAATTAGATATAAAACAATTCTACATACTTTCCAAATAACTAGAAGCAGCTGTTTTGCCCCTTTCCTGTTTACCCATTTCCATTTCACTCTAACCTTAAAAACCTAGCTATAGGGATAAGATCACTAATCAGTTGAAACTAACTCCTGACTTAGGCTTTCCTGAATGAACACCATGGCTTGCCTAACCTGTCAGTTATTTTCCTAGATAAAAAGAATGAAGAATTAAGTAGTGCAACAATGATTGGCTCTCTACTCTGAATGGGCTTCCCTGGTGGCTCAGATGGTAAAGAATCTGCCTGCAATGCAGGAGACCGGGTTTGATCCCAGGGTTGGGAAGATCCCCTGGAGAGTGGAATGGCTACCCACTCCAGGATTTTTGCCTGGAGAATTCCATGGACTGGCAGACTACAGTCCATGGGGTTGCAAAGAGTCGGACACCACTGAGTGACTCATACTTTACTTTCATTACTCCCACCAGTCCCCTGAAGAATCCTGCAGGTAGAACACCTGGGCAAGATAACACCTGAAAAGTGAGTCAACCAGTCTGTATGCAACGGAGAATGATGCAGAACCCAGCCTCTGTCTCAATGATTCACTGAGATTCTTCCCCTCCATTTTCCCCTTTGAAAACTGTCATGGCTAAGCAGAATCTTTGGAGCTGGTCTCTGGACACAAGTCCACCTCCTCCTTAGACTGCCAGCTTTTCTGAGTAGAACACCTTTCCTTTCTGCTGATATTTGCCTCTCAAATTATTGGCTTTTGAACACTGAGCAGCTAGACCCGAGTTTGCTAACATAATCAAAATTCCAAAAGCATCCAAACAGAATCTAAACCAAAAATTTGAAACGTATGGTTAAGGGGATACGAAAGATAGGAAATCAACTAAAATGTGAAGCGTTTCTGAGTCAGAACATCATTCATTCACTGAGGAACTACATAATGAGTCTTTGTAGTGTTCCATGCCCTGGGGGATTCTGCAGGGAAAAAAAGAGACAAAAACTGTTCTCACGAAGCTCATAGTTACTGCTAGAGGGAAGGTAGAATTCTAGAATGCTTCCTTAAGGAAACCCCAAGCTCCAATAGTAAAAACTCATTGCTGAGTTGATGGTTTTAAATAAGGAGCAACAAATGTTGGAGCCATGGTGTGATAATCATCTCCAGCCTGGGAAGGAGAAGAATAGAAAAATCTCACCTGAGAACAAGAAGAATTCAGAAAGATGAAAGGCCATTCTAGAGAGAGGTTGAGGCTAAAATGAACTGTAGTGTGGGAGAGTGAAAATGTTGGGTCCTAAAAGTGGGAGCATCCTTAAATGAAGCTTCTGTATCAAACCTCTTAAATTTCTTAAAAACCTCTACTGACTTATGTCAACCATCTAACTACTACATCTGAAAAGATGGGATGTTCTTGTACTGATAATTTAGGAAAATACCCCTCTCTTTCAAGAAGCCTTTACATACGTGTTATTCTCTCACTGCATATCTGGAGATAAGAATGTAGAAAAACAGGAAGGAATAAAAATCTCATTGCTTGCATTGACGAGGCCTGGTTTCTAGGTTCATCTCTAACAGCAATAGTTATGAAATTGTTAGGGAAATCACTTTCTCTCTGTTATCTCCTATACCAGTTGCAGATAATAGACCCTCCCTATCCATACTAAGGGTTACCAGGAGAATAAAATGGACTTTAAGAGGGAAATGAAACATTTGGAAAGCTCACAGCTCATTTTCATAAATCAGGTCAGCTTGGTTTTAGACTCTTGGCTAAGAGTAATTAAGAAAATAACACCTACAATAACAATAACTGCTGTTTACTGAGTATTTAATATATATACCAGACACATATCTCATTTAATCCCTACAACAACCCTGTGGGGTTCCTATAATCATTGCCCACATATTACAAATGAAGAAGCTGAGGCCCTGAGAAATTAAATGCTTTATGAAAATTCAATATCTGATAAATTCAAATCTATCTGACTCCAAAGTCTATGAGTTAAACCACTCAACTAGTTCTTACTACCTCTGAATATTCAATTCAGTTCAAATTAATTGATTTAATTCAATTAAAATCACAAACTTTTTTTTTTTTTTCAAATACATAGGTTCTCAGCATTCAGGAATCTGACACATTTGCAGAAACTGATATATGCATGCCATTGCTGTAAGTTTCCAACTTACTTAGCCATGAGTTCTTAGCAGTGGACACAAGGTAAGCGCTTCAGGAAGGGACTGGTGTCACATGTCTTTGCACTTACTGTTTGGGTCCCTGACACAGTGCCAAGCTGCTCTTGACACTCTCCTGGGTTATAGAGTCCTGCCAGGATTAAGGAGAAGGCAATGGCAACCCACTCCAGTACTCTTGCCCGGAAGGTCCCATGGATGGAGGAGCCTGGTAGGCTGCAGTCCACGGGATTGCTAGGAGTCGGACACTACTTCACTTTCACTTTCATGTATTGGAGAAGGAAATGGCAACCCACTCCAGTATGCTTGCCTGGAGAATCCCAGAGACAGGAGAGCCGGGTGGGCTGCCGTCTATGGGGTCGCACAGAGTCGGACAAGACTGAAGCGACTTAGCAGCAGCAGCAGCAGCCAGGATTAAGAAAACAAATTCTTCTCATCTTATTATTAACACTTAGACTAATTTATGCTGCTCTATTTAAGCTTCTGGTTCATAAGCCAATCTTGTCATCAGTATAAGTTCATCCTCATCCATAGACAGAAAAGAGAGTCAGTTCCCAAAATAACTATGCCTCTAGCTTTCTGGAAATCCCAGCTTGCTGACTGCTGAGTACAGTTCTAGGTATTAGATGGATTTAAAACAAATATAAAGAACAGTCAAATCCCCCAAGGTAATAATAGTGACAATCACAAAATTTTATAGAGTGCTTAGCTTACTCTTGTGCCAGACACTGTTTGAAATAATTATTGACTCATTTAATTCTCAAAACAGCTCTATGACATAGGTATTACTGCTACCATGATTTTACTGTAAAGAAACTAAGACACAGAGAGTTCAAGTGATTTGTCCAAGTACTAAACTGAGATTTAAACCAAATAGTCTGTCTCCGGGGCTTCTCTTTAACCACTACATCATGCTGCCCCAAGGATCTGAGACAAATAATGCCATTAGCTGGTATGTTTATTTCCATAATAAATAATAAATGAAGATGCTAATGGGGTTTAAAAAAAGTAAGACATTTTATTAGGTGGAGGAGGATTCATGAAAAATACAGAAATGGAACCCAAGAAATTTCCTGTTTGTAATGTTTGCCCACCGTTTTCAGGGAGAAGGCACTTCATTTTCTTATCTTGAGGTTTTTTTTGTTTGGGGGGAGTTTTATTAAAAGACACATTTAATGAAGTTTTATATATATATATAGTAAGAAAAGAAAAACACTATTCTGACACATCATTATAGCTTAATTTTACCTGTTTTGGACTTTATAGATTTTCCTGATAGCTCAATTGGTAAAGAATATGCCTGCAATGAGGGAGACCTAGATTCAATCCCTGGGTTGGGAAGATCCCCTGGAAATGGGAAAGCCTACCCACTCCAGTATGCTGGCCTAGAGAATTCCATGGACTATATAGCCCAAGGGGTCGCAAAGAGTCAGATATCACTGAGTGACTTTCACTTGGAATTTATAAATGGAATCACATGTGATATTTTTTTTGTGTCTGACTTGGTTTGCTCATCATTGCATCTACAAGACTCATTTTGTGTACATATAGCAGTGTTTCATTCATTATTCCATTGCATAAATGTATGACATAATTTTTTCATTTTACTGTTGATAAACAAAGGGTTATTTTATACTTCATGAACATTATTGCACATTTCCCTTCCTACCAAAAGTACACATTTGTGTTATATATCCAGGAATGGAATTACTGGGTCATAGGATATATGTGGGCTTCACTGGTAGCTCAGCTGGTAAAGAATCCACCTGCAATGCAGGAGATGCTGGTTCAGTTCCTGGGTTGAGAATATCCACGACAGAAGGGACAGGCCACCCACTCCGGTATTCTTAGGCTTCCCTGATGGCTCAGATGGTAAAGAATCCTCCTGCAATGCAGGAGACCTGAGTTCGATCCTGAGTTGGGAAGACTCCCTGGAGGAAAGCATGACAAACCACTCCAGTATTCTTACCTGGAGAATTCCCATGAACAGAGGTGCCTGGTGGGCCACAGTCCACGAGGTCAAAAAGAGTTGGACTCAACTGAGCAACTAAGCACAACACAAGATATATGTATGCTCTTGGTATCTTTTTGCTATGATTTGTAGCCTAATTCTACTATGATCAGAGGAAATACTACATGTAACTTCAATCCACTGAATTTTTTGAAGATTTACTTTATTAACTGGTGTGTAATCAATTTTATTGCCCATGTCATATTTCTCTGAAAATGTGTATTTTGCAGCTTTGGGATGTAGAGTTCTATATATGTTATTTAAGCTAAATCTGTTAACTGTGTTTTCAAATATAATATATTTTTAGTCATATTTTTGTCTGTTAATGCCAACAATTAAAGAGAGAATAAGATTTATTAAAATCTTCAACTATGATTGTCAGATTGACCACTTCTAAGTTCTTTCAGGTTTTGCGTCAAACGTTTTGTGTTATTATATACATATCTTTTAAGATTATTGAAATTCCTTTCAAATTCCATTTCATTTCAAATTCTTTGAATTCCATTTCATCACCATAAAATGGCTTCTTTCATTTTCAGTATGATTTAATTTCCTTAAAATCTACAGCATCTATTATCAGTATACTTACACCAGCTTCCTTTTGATAAGTGTTTGCATGGTTTATCTTTTGCAATCTTGATTCCAATTTGTGCTTCATCCAGCCCAGCATTTCGCATGATGTAGTCTGCATAGAAGTTAGATAAGCAGGGTGACAATATACAGCCTTGACATACTCTGTTCCCAATTTTGAACCAGTCTGTTGTTCCATGTCCAATTCTAACTGTTGCTCCTTGCTGCAGTTTCTCCTTTGCCCTTAGACATGGGGTATCTTTCTTTGGTTGGTTCCAACATTCTCCTGTCATTAGTTGTTCAGCAGCTAGTTGAATTTTGGTGTTCTCATAGGAGAAGATGAGTACATATCCTCTATTGTACCATCAGCCAAGTTAATCGTCAATAACCTGTAGTATATCACTGTCTTTGAAATTCAGTTTTCTGGTCTTATTTCCTGACATACCTGGACATGTCCATTGACTATTATACATTTAAGGACGTTAAAGCTTTGGATGATATCTTCCTACACAGAGGACTTCACTTTCTTCTGTAAGACAGTATAAAAATATTATCTTGATCCTGTAGAAAATGGTCTATTTCCAGTTTTTTCTTTCTTTTAGAATCTAGCTCTTCCGAGTCTCAACTGAGAGTTTTCCATTTTTACCAGGGCCCTTCTTCTTTGGGGATTCTGTTCTGAACTCTAATTTCTGCCCTTAAATTCTATGGAATGCTTAAATCCCTGTTTGGACTTTTGGTCTCTCAACTGCAGCATTCTTCTTGGCTTCTCAATTTTTCACTCTGCATGTGCATAGTTGAGAAGTCCACAAATTCCTCGGGAAAGTTGCATGCAGAATGCTGGCTCAGCTGTCTCTGAGTTCTTTTTCTGTGGCATCTTGGTCCTGCATATTATGGCTATCTTAGTACTTCTGAATATGAATTTTTCTCTCCTAGTTCCACTGAAATTCCTGTGAGATCTAGGGCACTACTTTTTCTTCGGTTCTATGTCCCTTTTATGTATTGCAAGTGCATCAAAAGGGGGGAACAAAGCCACAGAAAAGATCCTGCTCACATTCCCTTTTTTCATTTGTCTTGACCCCTCAAATTCTGGCCCCTTTAGGTGTGCTCTGAAGCCTTCAAACAATAATTGACCCAGATTCTTAGTGGAAGGATAAGTCTGATACCAGCTACTCCTGTAAGCAGTCTGCTTACAGGATTAAATATTGTAGAAAATAGTTAACATCACTAAATAATAGTAAATATTTAATCAACATTAGTTATTATTATCTCTTCGTTGTTGTTCAGTTGGTAAATCTTCCTAGACTCTTTGCAACCCCATGGATTATTATAGCATGCCATGCTCCTCTTTCCTCCACTGTCTCATGGAGTTTGTTCAATTTATGTCCATTGAGTCAGTGATGCTATCTAACCACCTCCTCCTCTGCCATCCTTTTCTCCTTTTCCCTTCAATCTTTCCTAGCATCAGGATCTTTTCCAGTGAGTTAGCTCTTCACCTTAGCTGCCAAAGTATTGGAGCTTCAGCTTCAACAGCAGAGCTTCAAATGAATATTCAGGACTGATTTCCTTTAGGATTGACTGGTTTGATCTCATTGCTGTCCAAGAGACTCTTAAGAGTCCTCTCCAGTACCATAATTCTAAAGCATCAATTCTTCAGTGCTGAGACTTCTTTATGACCCAGCTCTCACATCTGTACATGACTACTAGGAAAACCGTATCTCTGACTATATGGATATGTCAGCAAAGTGATGTCTCTGCTTTTTAACACACTGTCTAGGTTTGTCATAGCTTTCCTTCCAAGGAGTAACCACTTTTTAATTTCATGGCTTGCAGTCACTATCCACAGTGATTTTGGAGCCCCAGAAAATAAAAGCTGTCACTGCTTCCACTTTTTCCCTATTTGTCATGAAGTAGTGGGACCAGATGCCATGATCTTAGTTTTTTGAATGTTGTTTCAAGCCAGGTCTCTTCTTCTGCCCTCATCAAAAGGCTTTTTAGTTCCTCTTCACTTTCTGCCATTAGAGTGGTATCATCCGCATATATGAAGTTGTTGATATTTCTCCCAGCAATCTTGACTCCAGCTTAGGATTCATCCAGTTCAGCATTTCACATGATATACTCTACATAGAAGTGAAATAAGCAGGGTGACAGTATACAGCCTTGCCATACTCCTTTACCAATTTTGAACCAGTCTGTTGTTCCCTGTCTGGTTCTAACTGTTGCTTCTTGACCCATATACAGGTTTCTCAGAAGACAGGTAAGATGGTCTGGTATTCCCATCTCTTTAAGAATTTTCCACAGTTCATTGTGATTCACACTGTCAAGAGCTCTACATATTAGCTATTGTTTAGTTCAGGGGCATCTTTTAGTTAACGTTCTGGGAACTCTTACTCCAAACTTCAATTCCATGTGCTTTTATTCCAACACTTGTCCCTGGCATTGCAAGTGCATATATATTGCCTTTAGGTTATATATTATCAGATTTTCCTGGTGCCTGGTAATCTTGTATCACCATAAAATGTCCTATGAAGTCCTTTAAAATTTGATAAAGGGGTGTATGTTTTTGAGTTGTTTGGTTTTATTTTTGGTTTTAGTAGCCCAAACTATTTTCAAATAAATTTTATGTAGATTCCCAATAAACACATCTATACCTGCCTATTCTGATTACTTTTATCTCAACCTTCGTTTTGACAGATAGATAAACAATCCTGAGTTGTATAGTCTTAGAGCCCCAAAATTCTGAGGAACCCAGTTTAAAAACTGCTACCATAGTGACAATTTCTTTGACACTGTAGTTCTTCTAACAAAATAATCCTTAAATATTAATACCATAATTTGGAAAACATCACCAAGTGTTTTATCTTCCTTAAGTCCTACTATAGAAAGGCCCTTCATGGCTCAACCAAAATTTCTAGTGAATTTTATTCATCACTCTGCTTTGTTTGCCTTTTCAGTTAATTTTAGGCTTCCTTGGTAGTTCTGTTGGTAAAGAATCTGCCTGCAGTACAGGAGACCCGGGTTCGATCCCTGGGTTGGAAAGATACCCTGGAGAAGGAAATGGCAAACTGCTCTAAGATTCTTGCCCAGAAAATCCCAGGGACAGAGGAGCCTGGCGGACTGCAGTCCATGGGGTTGCAAGAGTCAGACATGACTTAGAGCATAACCACCACCACCTCTTTAGTACTCATAAGAACGCAAGTTCTTATGTATTTCTTCCACAATATGCTAAATATACACCATGGCCTAAGTATTCTGTCTGTTTACATATGAATAAACAAGTATTAGATGACACACCGGAGTTATCACATACAATCAAAAACAACTCTGACTCAGGAAGGCTTAAACATCAATACTAGACTCTCCATTGCTAGAAGAGGACCACACAGAAGGAAAGTGTATAGTATGAAAGGGCTAGGAAGGAAAAGCAAAAAGAGAAATAACCAAATACATTATACAGAAGGGTAGACATTCTAGGTCTCATGTGATATTGTTTGGGCACAATGGCACAATTAAAAGAATAGAGTTGAAAAATATAATCATTTAAAAACAAAAATAAATTTAAAAATAAATGATAGCTAAATAAACAAATGAGATGTAAGACATAATCCAATACTACTCCTCCTCTTTAATAAAACTTTTTAAAGTACAGAATAAGAAAAAGGCAGAAATCATAAATATATAACCTACTGAATTATTTCAAATTGCTCATGATTATGTAACCACCAAAAGCCATGAAATGGAAGGTTACAAGGACCTCAGACAGCCCTCTTCCTTTCTCAATTACTGTCCTGTCTACTCCCAAAAGACAACTGCAAAACCAAACACAGTTAAATTTTATGTAAATGAAACACACAGTATGTAGATTTTAACATCTGATTTCTTTTTTTATTAGCTATGTGACCCCATGGACTGTAGCCCGCCAGGTTTCTCTGTTTATGGGATTGTCCAGGCAAGAATACTGGAGTGGGTTGCCATGCCATCCTCCAGGGGATCTTTCCAACCCAGAGATCGACCCTGATTCCTAAACTGCAAGCAGATTCTTTACCAACTGACTCATCTGGGAAGCCCATCTCTGTGAGACTAACCCATATTTCACTCTTTTTCAGTACCATATAGTGTTTCATGATATAAATATACAATTTGCTTATTCATTCTACTGTTGATGGACCTTTTTATCATTCTCAAATGTAGCTATTATGAATAAAGTGGCTATAAACATTTATATGCATGATGTTCAATGCTCACATGTACTCATTTTGTTTGAGTGGATATCTAGAAGTAGAATTGTTAGCTTATAGGATATAGGCATACCTTAGAGCTATTGGGAGTTTAGTTCCAGACAGCTGCAACAAAGCAAACACTGCAGTAAATCAAGTCACACAAATCTCTTGGTTTATCAGCACATATAAAAGTTATGTTTACACTCTACTGTGGTCTACTGTGTGACAGCATTGTCTAAAACAGCAATGCACATGTCTTAACTTAAAAACACTTTATTGTTAAAAAACCTCCTAATCATTATCTGAGACTTCAGTGAGTCATAATAGTAACATCAAAGATCACTGAACACAGATTACCATAACAAACAGAATAATAATAAAGAAAAGGTTTGGAATACTGTGAGAATTACCAAAATGTGACACATAGAAAAGAACAAATGCTGTTGGAAAAAGGGTGCTGATAGACTCCTTTGACATAAAGTTGCCACAAACTTTCAATTTGTAAAATAAACAATACCTGCAATGTGTAATAAAGGAAAGCATAGTAAAACAAGGATTGCCTGTATGCATATGTTCAATTTAATAGTGATAAACAGTTTACCATGGGGGTTGTATTAAATATTTCACACCAGTAGCGTAAAAACAGAGGCAATGGCACCCCACTCCAGTATTCTTGCCTGGAAAATCCCATGGACGGAGGAGCCTGGTAGGCTGCAGTCCATTGGGTCATGAAGAGTCAGACATGACTGAGCGACTTCTTTCACTTTTCACTTTCATACATTGGAGAAGGAAATGGCAACCCACTCCAGTGTTCTTGCCTGGAGAATCCCAGGGATGGCGGAGCCTGGTGGGCTGCCATCTATGGGGTCGCACAGAGTCGGACACGACTGAAGCGACTTAGCAGCAGCAGTAGCAGCAGCATAAAAAAGTTCAAATTCCTGCATATCCTTGCTAACACTTGGATTTGTTAGTCATTTCAGTTTGGTCATTCTGATAATATTTTTATCTCATTGTGGTTTTTAAGCGAGGCTTCCCTGGTGGCTTAGCAGTAAAGAACCTGCCTTAAATGAAGGAGACTCAGATTCGATTCCTAGGTCAAGAAGATCTCCTTGAGGAGGGCATGGCAACCTACTTTGGTATTCTTGCCTGTAGAATCCCATGGACAGAGCAGCCTGAGGCTACAATCCACAGAGTCACAGAGTCAAACTTGACTGAAGCAACTGAGCACCTACACACGCGGTTCATTTCATTATCCTGATGAGTAATGAGGTTGAGTATCCTTCCACTCATTCATTATCCATTTCACTGTCCTTCACTCTTTCATGAAGTGCCCATTCTGTTTCTTACCCAGTTTAAGAACAATTCTCAAAAGTCTTCTTTCCTTCTCAGGAGCCCTTCTCAGGTGGTTAATTCGACACCCTCCTTGCTCCATCACCTTCTTCCATTTATTTTCTTCACCAAGATGATGTGGTCATACTTTGTGGCTGCCATACTCTGCTCCTTACTTCTTCACTCCATCCAAGACTCAGATTCTCCCCAACAGAGGACAGCCTGGGAGGCAGCCAGCAGGAATCCTCCCGCTTCCTCCCCTGTTGCCACTCTCTACCATCCTCCTGCTCCTGCATCACCAGAAGCCTGGAAAATGTTTGTTTAAAAGTTTTTTGTAAGTTCTATGAGGTTTGTTTGTTTGTTTTTTTCCTCTCATGACTCTACTACTTTCCCATGCCATGTTGGGCACCTGGCACTAACTGAATTCTGCAGATGGACTACAAAGAAGGAATACACACACGAGACCACTCTATAGCCTCGGAAGTCAAATTTGACCATTTGCCAGGAGAAGCCTGTTTTTCTGGGAGATGAGCCACACACTGCAAAGAGAACGAGCAGCCTACCAGCTCTCTTAATCTTCCTCCAGGGTAGTATTCCTCATTTCTCAGTAACCTCAAACCAAAAGCCATTATCAGATTCTCCGTCTTTCTCCACCATGGAAAATTATTTGGCCACAGTTTGACAAGCACAGATGGTACCACCAGCTGCAACTTTTTTTCAGTTCTTGTTGACTCTAAACTGCCCTTAGTCTTAATCTCTTTTCAGTTTTGCTCAGTCGAATGGGAGATGTGGCCAAACTTCTAATCTGGGAATAAAATTCACGATGGGAGATTTAGTAGGATCTAGTGAAGGGTGAAATGGGATTAGGGACACTGGCAAGATATATGAGATAAAAGCCCTCGGGGAAAATGCACAGACAGTCAAGATGAATCAGAAACTGTTAAATAAAGGATAAGAATCCATAGAGGAAAGAGCTACAAGAGGAGGAAAATATTTTTATGTCTCATGATAAATATTCTGCTGGTTTGAAAATGTATGTATCAAGTTAGGAATAAGGAAAATAAAAATCATTTCAGGGAAGTGTGCTTTGTATGGTTCAGTTCAGTTCAGTCACTTGGTCGTGTCCGACTCTTTGTGACCCCATGAATTGCAGCACACCAGGCCTCCCTGTCCATCACCAACTCCCGGAGTTCACTTAGACTCACGTCCATCGAGTCAGTGATGCCATCCAGCCATCTCATCCTCAGTCGTCCCCTTCTCCTCCTGCCCCCAATCCCTCCCAGCATCAGAGTCCTTTCCAATGAGTCAACTCTTCACATGAGGTGGCCAAAGTACTGGAGCTTCAGCTTTAGCATCAGTCCTTCCAATGAACACCCAGGACTGATCTCCTTCAGAATGGACTGATTGGTTAGAATAACTTAAACTCACACATTCTGATTGTGTGACGTGTCATCTAACAGACCTGGATGATCTTCTATACAACACACAAAAAGCAGCTTTAAGAGTCATTTATATACAGTCTGGGTCCTGTATAAAATAACTAAGCATCACTGATGCCCTGCAAGAGATTCTAGCAAAGATAGATCTGTCAACAAAGATGCACGGAAAGCTGGAAAAGACTGATTATGTATCTTATTGCTAGGGACAGTGCCACCAGTTCTGAGATCTTCTTTTCACACTCCCAAGTATGAGCCTATGAATCTATGTCTATCTTTTTGTTACCCTTTGTTTTTTTCAATACCAAGACCATCAGTCTAAGCATAGGAAATGAGCCATGAGGACTGGAGGAAGCCCTTTTCACTCTCAGACATATAAACATATGGTAAAATCTGGCCTTGTTGGCAAAGTGGAAAGATGGTGCCATCCATGCCATCAGAGGAATTAAAAGCACAAAAAGGCATGTCTGGGGGCACTCGCTTCTCGCCTGAGGAATGGCACCATGTCATTCTACAACTGCAAACTTGAGTCAAAGTAGGCACTGGGGGGATGAGTTACGTAATAGCAATGCTTTCTATGAGTTTTTATCATGTGCAGGATATGATACGAAGAACTTTACATACATTCTCCCAGCAAATCCTCACAGCCATTCTATGAGTTTGGTTCCATTATTAACTTCCAAAAGTTAATAAAGTAAAATAATACTAACAGACTTTGCAAATTTATACATGTATGTGGTAATACCCAGGACAACCACTAAGAATATTACATGAAGTGATACAATCAAAAACATAATATATATGGAATCCTAAAAATGTTCAAGTAACCCTCAGGATGAGAAATGGGATGAGAAATGGAGGAAATAAACAGAAAACAAATAATAAAATGGTAAACTTAAGCCCTAACATATCAATAAATACCGTCCATATAAATTGTCTAAAAACACCAATTAAAGTCAGAGTTTTTTGCAAATTGGATAAAAATAACAATCCAAAAATATGCTGTATATAATAATAGACACATGCAATGACTTGGATAGGTCTCAAGGGAATTATGCTGCTTTAAAAGCCAATTTCAAAAGTGATTTACATACCATGTAATTCCACTTATGTAACAGTCTTAAAATGGTAATATCATAGATATGGAAAATAGATTAGTTGTTGCCAGGAGTAAGGAAGAGGAGACAAGCAGGGAGGTGGCTATGGCTAAGAAAGGGCGGTGGAAGCACAAGAGATCCTCGTGATGTAACCCTTCTCCATCATGACTGTGGTACTCGTTATGCAAACTCACGCCTGGGATAAAATTGCGTAAACACAGACACATACACCTGTGCATGTAAAACCAATAAAATCTGAATAAGCTTGATGATCTGCACCAACTGTCAAATTTCTGGTTGTGATGTTATACATTTGCTAAGTGTTACCATTGAATGTAGCTGGATGAGGATATATAGAATCTCTCTGTATTATTTCTTACAACTGCTGTGAATCAACAATTATCTCAAAATAAAAAATTATTTTTCTCTTTTAATATATACACTGAAAAGGAGACTCTCATTTGCTTCTGTCTCCCAATCCTGCCATTCTCTTCCCCAACAGTAATTACTGTGGCTATTTTTTTTTACCTATCCTTCCAGAGATAGTCTGCAGTCTCTCCATATAGAAATCTGTGTGAATGAACACAGAGATTTTTACACAGTTTTATCACAGGCTTTAATATCATATATACTTTCCCCCACCACCCACATTGCTTTATCAATTTATCTTTGAGCTTTTAATAGATAGATCACCTTGTTTTAACAGGTGAACAGTATTCCTCCTACAGATAAATCCTGATTTACTTAGTCAATTCTTTCTTCATTGAAAAACATGATCCAACAAAAAAGAGTATTTAGTTTATTTCTAATTCGTTCCTATTATAACTGGTGCTTCAGGGTGAGCCAGTGAGCATTTTTTTCTAACCACATCAGTCCAGCTCTATACATGCACACACAACCCTTCGTTCTGCGGTCTCGGAAGTCAGCCCTAGATCTTCTCATCTCTTCACAGTGTGTTTTGCGCTGAACTTAACAGATACTAAGCAGATGCTTATTTATCTCTGTTGCCATGTCCCTGGCTTTGCACCACTCAGCTTCCCATTTGTACTTTATTTTTAGACTTACAACTTTTTTCCTGACAAAAGTGAACCTATTTATTTATAATTTCCTGTAGAAATTTTTCTCCATTTTAAGAACATTTTTCTCCACGTTCCTCTAGACTGCCTCCCCAAATGTAGAGCATTCTCTCTTCTTTATTCACCTCCCTGCCATCTCTGCCATGACTTGTCCCCCTTGAATGAGCAACTACTTTTTCCTACAACCCTTATCTGACAAGCAGCTCAATCAAAAGTATAACTGCCCTTTCTCTTTGAGGACAAGAGAAGTAAGGTGTTCTAATGTGCTTTACAGACGTATGAAAAGTGAGTGTTAGTCACTAAGTCATGTCCAACTCTTTGTGACCCCATGGACTGTAGCCTGTCAGGCTCCTCTGTCCATGGAATTCTCCAGGCAAGATGACTGGAATGGGATGTCTTTCTTTCTCCAGGGGATCTTCTGACCTAAGGATCAAACCCATGTCTCCAGCATTGCAGGCAGATGCTTACCTTCTGAGCCACCAGGGAAGCCAGGTATAATCAGCATACTGCGCATGCTAATGTGGAACAAAAACTCATAGTGTGACATCATATGATCTCTCTCCCTTTCCTCTTCATGTATCACTTCATCTCACCTTTACAGAATTTCAAATCTTTCAAACAGACACTTTAAAAAGGTAGCAGTTATAAATTCCTATGTATGATGTTAATTATATAACAGTATGCTACTGCTACTGCTAAGTTGCTTCAGTCGTGTCCGACTCTGTGCGACCCCAGAGACGGCAGCCCACCAGGCTCACCCGTCCCTGGGACTCTCCAGGCAAGAACACTGGAGTGGGTTGCCATTTCCTTCTCCAATGCATGAAAGTGAAAACTGAAAATGAAGCCGCTCAGTCATGTCTGACCCTCAGCGACCCCATGGACTGCAGCCCACCAGGCTCCTCCATCCATTGGGTTTTCCAGGCAAGAGTACTGGAGTGGGGTGCCATTGTCTTCTCCGATATAACAGTATAACATATATGTAATATATAATAACAACAAACATACTCTAGTAAAAATAAATTTTTTGCTGTAAGAAAACTTGGAAGAAAAAAAGAAAATGTGGCCATTTCCCAACTCCAAGTGTGGAAAACCACAACAAAGAGCATTTTTAGGAGTTTGTTTCTTTTGTTTTCATAACCAAAGTCAGAGCTCAGCTCATGCGCTGGTATGTTAGCTCATTTCTGCCAGGGAATCAACAAAGGAAAATGTGGATAGAACTGAATATGTTGCATGCAAGTATGTGTTGACATTAATGTGAAATTAAGGCATAGTAGATAAATGACATACCAAGATGGAATCATAGTTGTTTTAAAATTGTTCCCATGTAACTTTTAAACATACATCTCCAATGTCTGGTAAATGCTCAATGCAGATTTGTTGAGTGAATTTGAATGAATAAATGAGAATACCTGTTTATATAGTGATTTTTCTTAGTGAGTCTTACCTATTTGTCAGATGTCTGTCTCATTAGTGGTGCATATGCCTGAGATTATGAAAGCTTAATGAGCAGTGATGAGGCTTTTCTTTGACTTTTCCTCTCCAGGTAAATATTCTGTAACCTTTGCAATATTCCAATATGTGCAAGCTCTGCCTTATCCCTAACCATTATTGCTTTGGGGGAGGACTATTTCAACATGTGACCTATTCCACCAGGTGAAGCAAACAAGTAAGACAGAGCACCACAGCTGCTTGATATAGGATGTCCTCATGTTTTTGCTCCCTTTTTTAATACACCCAAGCATCACATTTATTTTTTCAACAGCTGCTGCACATTGAGCAGACTTCTTAATTAGCTAATGTTTCAGTTCAGTTCAGCCACTCAGTCGTGTCTGACTCTGTGACTCCATGAATCGCAGCACGCCAGGCCTCCCTGTCCATCATCAACTCCTGGAGTTCACTCAGACTCACATCCATTGAGTCCGTGATGCCATCCAGCCATTTCATCCTCGGTCGTCCCCTTCTCCTCCTGCCCCCAATCCCTCCCAGCATCAGAGTCTTTTCCAATGAGTCAACTCTTCCCATGAGGTGGCCAAAGTACTGGAGTTTCAGCTTTAGCATCATTCCTTCCAAAGAAATCCCAGGGCTGATCTCCTTCAGAATGGACTGGTTGGATCTCCTTGCAGTCCAAAGGACTCTCAAG
>SJXQ01007528.1:0-48812 GCA_006408695.1 Aepyceros melampus
CTACCCCATGTAAGTAGGTAGTTCATATTTGTTTTTCAGGAGCCTAGACTTCCTCTCTAAATTATAAATCTACATATATAAATTTTACTTTTTAATTTTGATTTCTCTATGGTATCTCAAACTCAGTATAATCAAAACAGAATTTATAATTTATTCCCCAAAACCTGTGTTCTTTCAGGTTTCCCCATTCCAAAGAATGACATTACAGCTCAGAAAACTAGGCAATAATCTTAGCATTATCCTTTTCCTCACCACAACCTTCATATTTGTATTCAGTGCTTCCCCATGTATTGATTATAGTCTTCACATATTACATGCATCTATCTCCTTTTCAGAAAGTTTTGCACCCACAAAGTATAGTAGAATAGCCTATTCTAGTATACCTCTGTATCTACTTTCATTTACTAAAAATATTTTTTTCAGTCTTAAGAAATCCTTAGTTAAGATTTAAAAAGCAGAAATTAGAGTTAAACGAAGAACAAACACATAAATATTCTCTTATTAAATAGCACCTGAACTCCTTAGCAATTCCCAGACTTTCTCTTCTACAAATTATTGGGAAATATATGAGCTGGAGGCCAACCATTCAAGAGCTAATAGAATCATTATCTTTGTCTGACAAATATCTAGAAACAATTCAAGACCCAACTACCTTTACCACTCCCCAGGCCAGAATATTGAAACAAGCCCAATAACTTATTTTGAGACTATGTATCTATTGTTTCTTCAATTCTCCAAGCTACAGCCAGAACAATCTTCTGTTTATGTTCCCCAAGCTCAGCATAAAAGACTCCCTTAGTTGACTGTGATTCAGGGAAAAGATCTAAATTCCTAACATGGCTTACCAAGCCCCCATGGCTGATTTCTTCATGGTCTTATCTTTATCAATATCTTAACTTTTAGTATATTGCTTCCTTTCAGTAAGTTCTTTTAAAACACACAAGCTTCCTTCTGGAACAGAGGATTTGTTCAAGCCCATTTCTCCCTGTTCCGCTTATTTAATTCTTGCTCTGAACTCAGAGTTCAGTTCAAAAATCTTTTTCTTAAGGATTTTCCTGTCTCCAGGTGTGGCAAAATATGTTATTCATGCAGATTTATTACCATATACTTTTTCTTACTCTATGTATCATTGAGATAATTTTACATTTTTGAATAATAGCTTGGTTAATGAAAAATTCCATGAGTATAAAAATAGTGTCTAGATTTGCTTATCATTGCAAGCCTAGTATTGTTTAAGTTGCCCCTAAAGTGTAGGTAGGGTAGGGGCACTGATCCTTCACATAGTCAAAAATCTGGGCATAAATTTTTAACTCCCATAAATTTAATTACTAATAGCCTACTGTTTATCACATTTTATAGGTATTATAAACAGTTGATTAACACACACTTTGTATGTTATATATCTGTTATTTTATAAGAAAGTAAAATAAATGAAATGACAACCCACTCCATTATTCTTGCCTGGAAAATCCCATGAACAGATGAAACTGGTGGGCTACACAGTCCATGGAGTCGGAGTCAGACACATCTGAAGCAACTTAGCATACACACATTCATGGTGATATTTACTACTTATTATATGGGAGTGGATCATCATAAAAGTCTTCATCCTCATTACTTTTGCCTTGAATGGACCAAGGAGGAGGAAGAGGGGGAGTTGGTTTTGCTGTCTCAGGGGTGGCAGAGGCAGAGAAGTTGGAAGAAATGGGGAGACAAGAGAGACAGGCATACTTGTTGTCCCTGGTAGCTCAGCTGATAAATAATCTGCCTGCAAACAGATTATTTGCAGGAGACCTGGGTTTGATCCCTAGGTTGGGATGATCCCCTGGAGAAGGAAACAACTAGCCAGACCAGGATTCTGGCCCGGAGAATTCCATGGACTTAACAGTCCATGGTGTCACAAAGAGTCAGACATGACTGAGTGACTTTCACTTTACAGAAATATATCATAATTTCTGTCTGACTGTTTTGCTTTTTCATATCTTTAAAAATGTTCCTAAGGGTACCAATCTGCCTTCCACCACTTGCTTTTGTTTCAGGGTCAGTATCATAGAAGGGTTCCTTTCATGAAAGAAGTCAAAATCAGTCTTCAACAACTGGAACCCTCTGTCAGATTGTCTAATGTTGGCTTGTTTTCTGGTGCTGCTTCTTCCACATCTTTTTTTTTTTTAATTTTACTTTTTTAATAGAAATAAATGAATCAGAGAGGAAAAAAGAAAAATGAATTAAAAGAAATGAGGACAATCTCACATCTTCTTCATCATTGGGCGCTGGTTTGGAATCTCTCATCTTCATCAAATCATCTTCTGTTAATTCCTCTGGTGTGGTGTCTGTTAACTCTTGATTTTCTCAAGATTCAAATTTTGAAACCTTTTACTCCCCACCTTTCTGCCATATCCACCGTCTCTTTCATGATTTCTTAATTACCTCTGTTGTGAATCCTATAAGGTCATGTACAACCTCTGGACACAGTTTTCTCCAGTAGGAACTTATTGTTGCAGGTTTGATGGATTTCATGGCATATAAGTGTATACACACACACACACACACACACACACACACACATATATACATACACAATAATGGAATCTTCAATAGTGTAATCCTTCCAGATGTCCATGATTTTGTCTATCACAGTTCTCTTTCATAGCTTGACAATCCTTTCTATGGAGTAAAGTGTGCAATGAGCCTCAAAGGTACTTATGACCCCTTGATCTAGAGTCTGAAATTAGATATGTTGCTTTCATGGCCCTGTAGACCACTTTGATGCCTTTGTTATTAAAATTCATGATGTTCTGGGTGGCCAGGGGCATTGTCCATTATCAAAAGAATCTTAAAAGGCAGTCTATTACTGATAAGCTTCTTCTTGACTTCAGGGACAAAGCATCAATGGAAACAGTCCAGAAAAAGGTTCTTGCTGTTTAGGTCTTTATGTTGTACAACTGAAGGGCTGGCAGTCAATGTTTATCTTTTCCCTTTGAGGCTCAGGGATTAACAGCTTTGTAGATAAGGGCAGTCAGATCATATATCTGACTGCATTTGCACAAGACAGTGAGTTGGCCTAACCCTTTCTGCATTAACTCAGCGGTGCTCATTTCTCTTCCTTACTAATAAATATCCTCTGTGGCATTTTTTTTTTTTTTTTTTTTTTTTTTTTTGCAGAACAGAGCACTTTTGTCTGCATTAAATCTTGATCAGTCAGATATCTTTCCTCCTCAGTGATTCTCTTCATGGTACCTGGGAATTTATCTGTTCACTCTTGGTTGTCAAAAGCTGCTTCTCCTCTTATCATGACATTTTAAAGATAGACTTCTTCCTAATATTATCAAACCATCCTTTGTTGGCTTTCATTTCTCCAACTTTAGACCCTTCACTTCCTTTGAATTTTAGTTGTCATATAAGGACTTTGTGTGTGTGTGTGTGTGTGTGTGATTTTTTTTTTTTTTGCAGAACAGAGCACTTTTGTCTGCATTAAATCTTGATCAGTCAGATATCTTTCCTCCTCAGTGATTCTCTTCATGGTACCTGGGAATTTATCTGTTCCCTCTTGGTTGTCAAAAGCTGCTTCTCCTCTTATCATGACATTTTAAAGATAGACTTCTTCCTAATATTATCAAACCATCCTTTGTTGGCTTTCATTTCTCCAACTTTAGACCCTTCACTTCCTTTGAATTTTAGTTGTCATATAAGGACTTTGTGTGTGTGTGTGTGTGTGTGTGTGCAGCTCAGTCATTTCCAACTCTTGGCAACCCCATGGACTGTATGGACTGTAGCCCACCAGGCTCCTCCGTCTATAGAATTTTCTAAGCAAGAATTACTGGAGTGGGTTGCCATTTCCTTCTCCAGGAGATCCTCCCAATCCAGGGATCAAACTTGCATCTCTTGCTTCTCTGGCATTGGTAGGCAGGTTCTTTACACTGGCATCACCTGGGAAGCCTATATAAAGACTTTTTCTCAAATCATATTAGAGTTTATATCATATGACTTTCTCAAAACAAGACTAAACCCACATAAAAGCTACATTTTCAATGTAAAATAATAAGATATTTCACCAGAAACTCAAGGTTTCTGTGCCTATCAATAGGGCTCCTTTCATGGCTTCATAAATTCCCTTTTCATTTTTTTTTTAAATCTTTACACTGGATTCATTTATCTTGAGATGGCTGGCAACCACAGCTGCAGACCTCAATCTCTGGTACATATCAAATAATTCAACTTTTTTCTTGCAGTGTTACAACATTACTTTTCTTGTAACATCTGTGTCTTGGGAGCACTTGCAATATCACTGGTGGCATGCTGTATGGGTCCCATGGTGTTATTCAAGGTTTATAGTTTTGCCTTAAACACAGTAAAAATATGAAAGAAAAAGAAGAGGTCAGTTTTTACTGCAATACACAATTTACTGGAGAGACAATCAACTCACACAGAGATGATTAGTGTCATATGGAGTTTTTAGAGGATACTTGTGACACTTCAACTCAACACAATAGGAAAGTGGCTATGAAATTATTAAGTAGGTATACCATATAATAATTTTATGCAGTTATGACTTACTATTGCACATTTATGTTTGTTCATATTTCTCTCTACTTAGAATAAAGTCATTATAGTCTGTGTTTGTGTGAGAGAGTTTTGATTTTTTTCTTTTTCTGGCCTGCATTCTATAGCATGTCAGATCTTAGTTCCCTGACTAGGGATCAAACCCAAGCTCCCTCCAGTCAAAATGTAGCATTGTAACCACATCATCTCCACGGATGTTCCAAATTTTAACTATTTATAAAAGTTATGACCAACCTAGATAGTATATTCAAAGGCAGAGACATTACTTTGCCAACTAAGGTCCATCTAGTCAAGGCTATGGTTTTTCCTGTGGTCATGTATGGATGTGAGAGTTGGACTGTGAAGAAGGCTGAGTGCAGAAGAATTGATGCTTTTGAACTGTCGTGTTGGAGAAGACTCTTGAGAGTCCCTTGGACTGCAAGGAGATCCAACCATTCTGAAGGAGATCAGCCCTGGGATTTCTTTGGAGGGAATGGTGCTGAAGCTGAAACTCCAGTACTTTGGCCACCTCATGCTAAGAGTTGACTCATTGGAAAAGACTTTGATGCTGAGAGGGATTGGGGGCAGGAGAAGAAGGGGATGACAGAGGATGAGATGGCTGGTTGGCATCACTGACTCAATGGGCATGAGTCTGAGTGAACTCTGGGAGATGGTGATGGACAGGGAGGCCTGGCGTGCTGTGATTCATGGGGTCACAAAGAGTCAGACACTACTGAGCGACTGAGCTGAATTGAACTGATAATAGATTTGTGTATATTTTATGGTTCAGTTCAGTTCAGCCACTAAGTCGTGTCCGACTCTTTGCGACCCCATGAATTGCAGCACCCCAGGCCTCCCTGTCCATCACCAACTCCAGGAGTTCACACAGACTCATGTCCATCGAGTAAGTGATGTCATTCAGCCATCTTATCCTCTATCGTCCCCTTCTCCTCCTGCCCTTAATCCCAACCAGCATCAGGGTCTTTTCCAATGAGCAACTCTTCACGTGAGGTGGTCACAGTATTGGAGTTTCAGCTTCAGCATCAGTCCTTCCAATGAACATCCAGAATTGATTTCCTTCAGAATCAGGACTGGTTGGATCTCCTTGCAGTCCAAGGGACTCGCAAGAGTCTTCTCCAACACCACAGTTCAAAAGCATCAATTCTTCAGCACTCAGCTTTCTTTATAGTTCAACTCTCACATCCATACATGACCACAGGAAAAACCATAGCCTTGACTAGACGGACCTTTGTTGGCAAAGTAATATCTCTGCTTTCCAATATGCTGTCCAGGTTGGTCATCTTTCCTTCCAAGGAGTAAGCGTCTTTTAATTTCATGGCTGCAATCACCATCTACAGTGATTTTTGGAGTCCCCAGAAAATAAAGTCTGACACTGTTTCCACTGTTTCCCTATCTATTTCCCATGAAGTGATGGGACCGGATGCCATGATCTTCGTTTTCTGAATGTTGAGCTTTAAGCCCACTTTTTCACTCTCCTCTTTCATCAAGAGGCTTTTTAACTCTTCACTTTCTGCCAGAAGGGTGGTGTCATCTGCATATCTGAGGTTATTGATATTTCTCCCAGAAACCTTGATTCCAGCTTGTGTTTCTTCAAGCCCAGCGTTTCTCATGATGTACTCTGCATAGATGTTAAATAAGCAGGGTGACAATATACAGCCTTAATGTACTCTTTACTGATTTGGAACCAGTCTGTTGTTCCATGTCCAGTTCTAACTGTTGCTTCCTGACCTGCATCTAGATTTCCCAAGAGGCAAGTCAGGTGGTCTGGTATTCCCATCTTTTTCAGAATTTTCCACAGTGTATTGTGATCCACAGTCAAAAGCTTTGGCATAGTCAATAAAGCAGAAATAGATGTTTTTCTGGAACTCTCTGGCTTTTTCCTTGATCCAGTGGATGTTGGCATTTTGATTTCTGGTTCCTCTGCCTTTTCTAAAACCAGCTTGAATATCTGGAAGTTCATAGCTCATGTGTCACTGAAGCCTGGCTTGGAGAATTTGATCATTACTTTACTAGCGTGTGAGATGAGTGCAATTGTGCGGTAGTTTGAGCATTCTTTGGCATTGCCTTTGTTTGGGATTCAAATGAAAACTGTCCTTTTCCATTCCTGTGGCCACTGCTGAGTTTTCCAAATTTGCTGACATATTGAGTACAGCACTTTCACAGCATCATCTTTCAGGACTTGAAATAGCTCAACTAGAACTCCATCACCTCTGAGTGATGCTTTGTAAGGCCCACTTGACTTCACATTCCAGGATGTCTGGCTCTAGGTGAGTGATCACACCATCGTGATTATCTTGGTCGTGAAGTTCTTTTTTGTACAGTTCTGTGTATTTCATGCAAAGATGGGCTCGATAAAGGACAGAAATGGTATGGACCAAACAGAAGCAGAAGATATTTAGAAGAGGTGGCAAGAATATTTTATGGTAGCAAGTGACAATAAAACAAGTATCTACATATTTTTATGCATTCATGGCATAATTTTTTTATAAATTTTCTTTTATATTTCTAGGCTACATAGTTCATCTGTAAGTTTTTTTTAATTGCCTCAAATCTCCAAAAAAATTTCCAACATACTTACTGAAAAACATCCACATATAAGTGGGCCCATGTATTTCAAAACTATGTTGTTCAAGGATCAACTGTAGTACAGAAATATGTGGTGTGCTAAGTAGATTCAGTAATGTCTGACTATGTGTGACCCTATGGACTGTAGCCCACCAGGTTCCTTTGTCAATGAGATTCTCCAGGCAAGAATATTGGAGTGGGTTACCATTCCCTTCTCCAAGGATCTTCCCAACCCAGGATCTAATGGCATCTCTTATGTCTAACCTGCATTGGCAGGTGGGTTCTGTCAAAAAAAAAAAAAAAAAAGATGTGCAACTTGAGTTGTAAGTTGTGTTTTATTTGTGGCAAAACGAGGAGTGCAGCCCAGGAGGCAGCATCTCAGATAGCTCTGAGAGACTGCTCCAAAGTGGTAGTGGGGAAAGTTAATATATAAGGTTTTGGTGAAGGGGGAGTCAGTACCATGAAGCACTCAATTTGCAGGTTTTTTTGTTAGTGATGAGGGTCTGATGTCAGCATGAAGGGACTTAGTGCTTCTCTGGATATGAGGAGATGCAAGGATTGAGATCACAAAATCTGTTCCTAAAAACATCCAACTATCTAAAGACCTGTCCCACCAGATTCCCTGGAGCACAGAGTGCCTCACTCCACCCTGTACTCGCTCAGAGATTGTTGAAGGTCCACAGATATAGCAGCGTGGGGTTCAATCTCTGTAGAGGCAGATGGCAAATGGCAAATGTTTTTGCTGTTCAGTCATTGGCAATGCTCTTGATAAGTGCCGATTTGTAGTTGACAGTTCTTTACTACTAGTGCCACCTGGGACAAGTATGAAAATAGCCAATGCGTATTTACTGAATGCATAATAGCTCTGCCATACTTGCTAGTAGGAAGAACTATAAAACAAAGTTTCCAAAAATATGTGAAAATGTTATGCCCAAGTCGCGAAATCTCCCAATGACCACCAGGGAGCCTGTATCCGATGCAAAAGCAAGAGAGTATTACCAAGCTCGAGCTGGGGCTCTCTCTGACACCGACGCAGTGGCTGTAAGGAGGAGCCTCGAACTCTGGGTTTCACTGCTTATATAGGGTAGACGTCTAATTGGTTAGGTGTTGGGTTCTGATTGGTTCCCATTTCTGGGCTTAATTGCTTAATTCAAATTTCCCAGGCAGGTCATAAGTCCTGTACATAAAGTCAGGAGATCCTAATCTGGGATCTGATTAGCTCGCAGGTGGTGGGGGGGAGGTCAGGGGATTTCCAAAGACTCTTTCCTCAGAAATGGAGTCTTTAACAAAATAGGGTGGCTTAGGTCCTTCATTCCCCCCCTTCTCAAGGTCCCAAGACAGACCCAATCATGGGTCCTGCTCTATGTTTTCTTCCGCAAGGGGGCCGCTGGCAGAGCCTCTTCTCATAAGGCAAACAGGTCCGCAGGCTGTGTGTGGGTGTAGTGGACCCAAGCAGAGATGCTGCCAACTTTGAGGCAGTTGGTGCCATCAGGATGACAAGGAATGGTCCTTTCCACCTGGGTTCTAGGGTTTTTGTCTATGACAGCGTACGTACACCCAGTCTCCCGGTCGGTTGCGGTGGGGTTCAGGTGGAGGACCTGATTCATATACTGCTTTGAACCTTTCCCATATGCGCCTGTGGGAGCATTATAAGGACCGGAGACAAAAAAGTAACTTCTGATCATCTATTTCTTTTAACACTGAGTCCAAGTTGATAGTGTGAGTTCTGCACCTTGTATAAGGCAAAGGGGAGGAGAGCCATCCAGTCCCTGCCAGTCTCAGCTACTAGTTTTAGTGTTTCTTTAAGCATCCTATTCATCCTTTCTACTTGTCCTGAGCTCTGGGGCCTTATAGGCACAGTGTAACACTTCCATCTAGCCCCCAAAGCCCAGGCTACCCCCTGGCTTACCTGAGACATGAAGGCTGGCCCATTATCTGACACCACCTGTGCCGGAAACCCGAACAGTGGCAAGATGTTGTCAACCAGCTTTTATCTGTGCCATTTCTCTTTTGGTCGGAAAGGCTTCCACCCACCCTGAGAAGGTATCTATGAACACCAACAGGTATTTGTATCCATATTTACCCGGTTTTACCTTAGTAAAGTCCACTTCCCAGTAAGCTCCTGATCTTGTCCCCCGTTCTCTAGTGCCTTGGTTGGCCGGATGAGAGACAGCGTTGGTAAGCTGGCAAGCCTTACAGTTCGATACGATGTCCTCTGTTTTTCTGGCATCCTTATTTTTAATTGTCTTGCCCTTGGCCATGAGGAGTCCCCTTTCTCTGTAGATGGCCTCGTGTATATGGGCGGTGGCAAAGGCGTATTGGCTATCGGTAATGATGTTAAGCTTTTCGTCTCTCCCCAGCTGTAGTTGCTGCTGCTGCTAAGTCGCTTCAGTCGTGTCCGACTCTGAGACCCCATGGACGGCAGCCCACCAGGCTCCCCCGTCCCTGGGATTCTCCAGGCAAGAACACTGGAGTGGGTTGCCATTTCCTTCTCCAAGCATGAAAGTGAAAAGTGAAAGTGAAGTCGCTCTGTCATGCCCGACTCAGCGATCCCATGAACTGCAGCCTACCAGGCTCCTCCATCCATGGGATTTTCTAGGCAAGAGTACTGGAGTAGGGTGCCATTGCCTTCTCCCTAGGGCTGAGTCCATTTCAAACACAACTGCTTCCGTCCATATACCAGGTGACCTCAGCATCCCCTAGGGGGCGATCTTGCAAGTCCTCTTGCATCCCATCCACCTGGGCTAGTATCTCGCTGCAGCCATGGATCAGGGCTTCCAAGTCCGAGTTAGGAAGCAACGTAGCCGGATTGAGAGCAGTAGGCGGTAGAAAGATGATTCTGGAAGGGTTTAGCAGTAGTCCCTGGTAGTGGGTCAGCCGAGCATTGCTGATCCACCTGTCTGGAGGCTGCTTTAATATGCCTTCGATGGCATGGGGGGCGATGATGTGCAGTTCCTGCTCCCAGGATCAGCTTGTCTGCATCCTTGACCATCAGGGCCACGGCTGCAATCATGCGGAGGCATGGGGGCCAGCCCAAAGCCATGGGGTCTAAGTGTTTAAACCAGCAAATCCCAGGAATTCCCTCCCTTTTCGAGGTGAGTCTAGGGTCAGTATTTTGAGCATTGTCTCTTTCCACGCCTCCGACAGCCACCTCTGCCCCTCCCTTAATACATACCCTAAGTAGGTGACTTCTGGTTGACATATCTGAGCCTTTTTGGCTGAGGCCCGGTACCCCAATTGGCCAAGGGTCTGCAGCAGTTCTCGAGTGCCCACCACACAAGCCTGTTGATCTCAAGCCATGAGCAGGAGGTCGTCTACATATTTCAACCAGGTTAATTGGGGGTGTTGTTGTCTGAACTCACCCAGGTCTTCATGAAGGGCCTCAAAGATGGTGGGGGAATTTTTAAATCCCTGCGGCAGCCGTGTCCAGCTCAGCTGTCCATTGATCCCTTCTTCCAGGTCAGACCATTCGAAAGCAAAAATGTTCTGGCTCTTGGATGCCATGGGGAGGCTGAAGAAACGTCCTTTAAATCTAAGACTGTATACCAGTGATGGTCTGGTGGGAGAGAGCTCAGGAGGTTGTATGGGTTCAGAGTTTCTCCTGGGAGGAAGTGAATCTGAGCTCCCATCTTGGTTAACAAGTCTCTTCCCCAACAGTGGGAAGGGGCATTCTGGGATGACCATAAAGGAGTGGGATACCCAGCCCGTGCCCAAATCCACCGATCTTCGGGTAGTCCATTGATATTGTTTCATCCCAGTGGGCCCCTGCACCCAAGAAGTTTTTCCTGCCAGCTTCCCCTGAGGCTCTAACAAAACCGGATATTGAGCCCCTGTGTCGACAAGGAAGTCAGTTGGGGTCCCTTCCACTCTTAGGGTTACCCTGGGTTTGGGGAGGGGCGCTGAACCCCATCTCCCCAGTCGCTCAGTTCATCGATGGCCAGGATAGGGGTCTTTCACAGTCCCTTCTTTTTCTTAGGGCATTCCTTGGCCCAATGTCCTTCCTCTTTACAATAGGTGCATTGGTTCTTTCCTACTGCTGGTTGCGTACCAGGGACGGCTTGTACTTTCAGCCGCCAGGCGGCGCAGTTGGCGCTCCCTTTCTTCTGAGTCAGGAACTGTCACCGCCAGCAGGATACGTGCCATGTTGCAGGTCTGGCGGTCTGCTGCCTTGGCTTGCTTCTCCTCAGGGGTCTCTCGGGTGTTGTAGACCCTTTCTGCCACCGTTATTCCAGGATACTCTTCACCCAGATGCTCTAGTTTTTGTAACTTTTCTAATGTCTGGAGCCACCTGGTTAACAAAATGCATTATCAAAGCAGCCTGAGTGCCTTCTGCTGCTGGGTCCATGGGGCTGTATTGTCTAAAGGCCTCCATCAGCCTTTCCAGATAGGCAGCTGGACTCTCGGTGGGGCCCTGTTGAACATCTCCTACTCTAGCTAGGTTAGTGGGTTTCAGTGCAGCTGCCTTGAGCTCCCCCAACAGAGTCTGGCGGTAGACCCAGAGCCTCTCCTTACTTTGTGCCATATTGTAATCCCAGTCAGGTACGATGAAGGAAAAGAGGTGTTAATTTCATCTATATTAGTGGTGGGTTCTCCATTTGCCCCGGGACCCTTTTACGGGCTTCATTCTGTATTCTCTCTCTCTCTCTTCCATGGTGAAGAGAATCTGGAGCAGCTGTTGACAGTCATCCCAGGTGGGCTGATGAGTAAAAAGCACAGTCTCTAGGAGGTTAGTTAGATCTCTAGGGTTATCTGAAAACTTAGCATTTTGGAACTTCCAGTCATACAGATCACTGGTAAAGAAGGGCCAGTATTGATGAGGTTGGTCCCCTTCCTCGTCGGGAGACCGGCCACTCATAGAGGGAGGGCAACAGTTGAGTCTTCCGGCCCCGCCGGAGACATGGCTCGCCTATGGCGAGTGTTTTGTGTGGGCCCCGCTTCTGATGCGTCGACCCTAGGTGGAGGGATAGCAGGGGCCCGTGGTGGCTCGAGGGGTTGGTAAGGGGGTGGGAAGAGAAGTTCTTCCTCTGTTCCCCCTTGTAAAATGGGATACAGTGGCGCCGTTGGTTCAGGTTCCTTGGGATCTTTCAGGTTCTTTCCTACACGTGTTGCAAGCACCTGTGCGGTGGAAAATCCCTGTTGAGGCAAGAAAGGTTTTATCCATGGAGGGGGGCACAATATGAGATCTTCCCACACTGTGACATAGGGAACTTGGTCAGGGTGTCTGCTCCGTGGTCGAAAGATGATGTCTCAGACTCAGTACACGGTTTCCAAGTCAAAACTGCCTTCTGGGGGCCATCCCACGTGGAAGGTTGGCCATTCCACGCTGCAAAAAGTGATTAGTTTATCTTTCTTAATTTTCATACTGAGGTCACATGCTCACATCTTGACCTCCTTAAAATGATCAATAATCAAGGATAGTGACGTAGGGCTAGATTGGCTTTGCCCCATCATTCCTGGATCAGTCAGATGTTGGTAAATTAACACAGGCAGTACAGATAGCCACACAAAGAGACAGAACAAACAAGCCTCCGGAGGCAAAACTGAAAGTAAGACGATGGGCTCCGCCATTCAGTGGGAGCAACCTGCTATCGTCTACAGAGAACAGGGGCACTCTATCCCCTCCGACGAGGTCGGGGATGTCTCCCAGCGACCCCCACCAGTGACCCGTCCGCCTGAGTCATATACCGGTTTCAGAAAATAGGCCCTGTCAGAAATGAAAAGACAGGGAAAAAAAAAAGCTTGCCGGCTGCAGATGACTCTCTGGATCCGTCTTCCCGTGAAGCCAGTGGGAGATCCTGGACGAGCCCCCAAATGTTATGCCCAGGTCGAGAAATCTCCCAGTGACCACCAGGGAGCCAGTATCCGGTGCAAAAGCAAGGCTCTCTCCGACACCGACACAGCGGCTGTAAGGAGGAGCCTCGAACTCTGGGTTTCATTGCTTATATAGGGTAGACGTCTAATTGGTTAGGTGTTGGGTTCTGATTGGTTCCCATTTCCCAGGCTTAATTGCTTAATTCAAATTTTCCAGGCAGGTCATAAGTCCTGTACATAAAGTCAGGAGATCCTAATCTGGGATCTGATTAGCTCGCAGGTGGTGGGGGGAGGTCAGGGCATTTCCAAAGACTCTTTCCTCAGAAATGGAGTCTTTTTTAACAAAATAGGGTGGCTTAGGTCCTTCAAAAAAAAATAAAGCAATTAAGTATAATGAGCCATCAGCACAAGCATAGAGTTAAAATATGTGTCCAGTCATAAGGCACAGGGCATTATTGAAGAATAGCAAACATCATCTTTCCAGAAAACAAGTATTATTTCAGATACCCTCTTGGGAAAGGCAAAGAGCAGAGCTCTATGTTTAATCATCTAAAGATGTGAAACATGGTGCCTGCAATATTTTCTTTGTAAGAACCACAAAACCAAATTAACTCATAAAAGGTTAAGAGGAGAAAACTCAGCCAGACGTCAGGACCAGTCATACAGGAGCCAATTAGGAACACATGATGGACTAGGTCCAGGCTTTAGACTGTTTCACTCCAGTGACCAGCCTGGTATGCAGACACCTATGGGACATTAAATATTTTTCCTATGACTCTACATATGGGCAAGGAGTTTAACAGGAAACAGACAACAGGAGGTGCAACAGTCCTTTATCTGTCTCAGAGATGATAATGTCTCTCCCAGCATGGAGCTGATTAGATGGAGATGCTGAGCAGGGGGAAATATGGTAAACTGGGTAGCATGCCAGCTCTCTGCTGAGTCAGCAATTCCACTTCTGACTTCATTTCATAGTTAAAAGGGCACAGAGTAGACAGAGTCGATAGCAGGTCAAATTTATGGAACACCAACTCTTTCTTCACCCCAAATATCATGGTTAAATGACTGGTAAATCTGAAATCTCTAGTATAGGGCTAATGAGTAAAGATTTTTACAGAAATAGAAACATTTAAACTAACTTTCAAAACTTTCAGAAATAATGCTGTCTAGATGAGTAAGAAGATGGTTAACTATCACAGATTAGCTTGTTTAATGTAGTAAATAAGACAACAGGTCCAAAACAAACTTACTCAGGCTAAGCCCTGATCACCAAGCAGAGATTTAACTACAGTTTTGCTTCCCGGATAGCTCAGTTGGTAAAGAACCCACCTGCAATGCATGAGACCTCACTTCAATTCCTGGGTCAGAAGATCTGCAGACAAAGGGCTAGGCTACCCACTCCAGTATTCTTGGGCTTCCCTGGTGGCTTAGCTGGTAAAGAATCCACCCAATGTGGGAGATCTGGGTTTGATCCCTGGGTTAGGAAGATGCCCTGAAGAAGGGAAAATCTACCCACTCCAGTATTCTGGCCTAGAGAATTTTATGAACTGTATAGTCCATGGGGTCGCAAAGAGTTGGACAGGACTGAGCCACTTTTGCTTTCACTTTCTTTAGCTTCCCCAGAAATGGGATCTTAAACCAATCAATCAGGATTGCCTGATTAGCACTGCTGCTCCTGCTACTGCTGCTAAGTCGCTTCAGTCTTGTCCGACTCTGTGCGACCCCATGGACGGCAGCCCACCAGGCTCCCCCATCCCTGGGATTCTCCAGGCAAGAACACTGGAGTGGGTAGCCATTCCTTCTCCAATCCATGAAAGTGAAAAGTGAAAGTGAAGTCGCTCAGTCTGTCCGACTCTTAGCGACCCCATGGACTGGAGCCCACCCAGGCTCCTCCATCCATGGGATTTTCCAGGCAAGAGTACTGGAGTGGGGTGCCATTGCCTTCTCCGTGATTAGAAGTAGTTAGGTAAAATGCTTGATAAACCCCTACTGTCTCCTAAAGGAAAGTAACCTTGCTATAACAAATCCCCTTCATTGCCTAGTATAGCTCCTTTATTCCCATTTCCTTCTGCTTGTAAAGCCTTTCATTTTGTACAGTTCCTCATAGCTCATTTTTATTTACTAGATTGGAAAATGCCTAATTCAAATCAATTTTTGCTTAAATTAAAACATTTTAATATGCCTCAGTTCTTTTTTTTAACAAGAATAAAGGCCATTTGATTGCATGAGTCCCTGAGAATAGTATTTGAGCTTTGGTGGTAGGCATATGGAGAAAACACTTAACACTAGAATCAGAACTGCTTTATCATATAAAGTCAAAGCAAAGAGAGATAACAGTGAGTTAAAGACATCTTGCATAGAGAACAAGTGAGGTTTAGCTACAATTAATAAACTAGACATATTTCTTAATAATCTTAGGAAATGGTAAAGTAACTACCATGGATCACTTTGTTATACTGAACTTTCCCAAATGAAGACTTCTACTCATGTTTCCTTATTAAATCTGAGCTGCTGGAATAAACCCTATTGTTTCCATGATTTTTTCTCACTGCCAGATTACTCTGGGTCCACCTGAAGTTCCTTGTGCTCCAGAAATAATCCATTTGACACAATTGGTTTTCAGAATCTCTCAAATGAATAATTATAATCCACCTACATATTTCTCCTAAATTGAAATCAGGGTATTATCTCTGCTAAGTAGTCTCTATAATCTTTGGCTCAAGAAAAATGATTTCCCAGAAATCCTCATTTTTCATCTACCTCAATCAGGTGCAGCTGTGCCCCTCTGCTCACAAATCAAAGGATTTGCCTCAATGCTTGTTACGGTGCTTCCACAAAGGACTTCCTGTTACGCATGTTCATATATGCCATTTGAGTTCATGTTTACAGCTTTTACGGTGTGGTAAAAGGCAGCTCGACATTCTGCTCTTGTGTGATCTTGTGTATTTCATGTGTCTAAGTGAGACCTTTGTGACCATTCAGGATTCAGGAACAGACTGTCCCCTAATGAATAGGATGGAACTGGAACACATCTTTTCACATTCACTGAGAGATTAATTTGACAAATACCCATTAGACCAGCCAACAGCTTGCTCAGTTACTCCTATTTACTTTAATTTATTTAGCAAAAGACCCTGATCTATCAAGTTAAATGTCTTGATCATTCATCAGTTCACAGATAGTGAAGTGTCCCAGACTACAACCAGATTATCAATCTGTGAAAGGTGAACACTTGGGTAACTTATTTAACTGAGCAAGGTCTAAAGGCTCTAATATTTTAAGTTATTGGAGGCCATAGCTGAGCTATAATCTTCTCCTTGTCAAATATTGCAAACTTACAAGCAGACATTTATTTCCATGCACTAACTGAGCTCTAAACAAATGTATTTTTCCCTGCAGTTCTTTCCTGACTAGATATTTTTTCAGGAGATCTTCACTCTGTTATTACATTGAGTATACTTTGGTTTGTACAAGGAAATTATATTGTTTTGACAGCTCTATTATTTTACTGGTTAGCTCCCAGCAATTTATCTTACAATACATGAGGAATTTATTTTTTTAATTGGCTCTGCTCTCCTTTTTGAAAGCATTTATGAGGTACTATTGCAGCTCAACATTTTAATGTTTTCTACCAATTTGGTAATCTTGCAAACAGTAGTGCTTCTGAAGGGCCTCTAAACAGTTTTGAAACAAGATTAAAAAGAAAAAGCTAACAAATGTAGTTTTATCTTTAATACTTGTCTTCCTATCAGCCTTAACTGTACATAAAGGACACAGTGATATTTGTAAAACAAAACACAAAAATTCTGACCAGAAATAAGACATTTTAAATCCCTTTTATTTTATTAGAAACTGACAAAAGAGTTGTTATTAAAGCAGAATGTTAGTTTTCTGTTGCAAGAGCCTGCACAACTGGTAGTTTGCTTAGCACATAAAGACCAAAGCTTAACAATCCAGCACTTAACTTTTATCTCAGAATGCTTAACTCAGGTAACTGGACTAGCCTTTGACCACTGAATCAAAATTTAAAAGTTATTACTAAATAATTATACAGATAGGATCGTTTTTAGGCCTTAGTTTTCGAGGATCTTAACAAAAATATGTAGCTTTGTCAATTAAAGCATTTATTTTTTAATCTAAATCCATATACTAAGAACCTGTGAAATGTTTTGCAATTATTATATAGGTAATTCAAGCATTTATTTATTAACTACCTTTTTTTTTTTTTTCAAACAAAAAGTGTTAGTCGATCATTCCTTTCTGACTCTTTTTGACCCCATACCTTGTAGCTCACCAAGCTCCCTATCCATGGGATTCTCCAGACAAGAATACAGGAGTGGGTAGCCACTCCCTTCTCCACGGGATCTTCCTGACCCAGAGATTCAACCTGGGTCTCCTGCACTGCACACAGATTGTTTACCATCTTAGCCACCAAAAGTTAACCAAATAGGTGCCCTGTTAGATTTGGATACAAGTTAGTAATACATATAATTTCGTTCCCAAATTCTTGCAACACAGGCAAATGCAATGTGCTAGACATGTATATATTTACTCATTCAGAAAAAAAAAAAAAATATATATATATATATATAATAAGTACAAAGTGCAAAATACTGTGCTAGGAATTTTATAAAATTCAAAGATGACTTTAATATCTTCACCATTGTCTATTTCCATGTACATTAAAAATGCAATATGTAGTGGAAAACTATAAATAAGTCACTGATGGTTTTCAGTAAGTACTGATGGTTTTAAGTAAGTAAGTAAGATGGTTTTAAGTAAGCACTTTGAAAACTCACTGGAAAGAAAGAAAGAGAACTTCCAAAAAGTAGGTGTAGAAATTAGATCTGAGGAATGAGGAGAAGGCAATTCATGAGGAAGAAATAGCCTGATAAATAGACAAATTGTATATTACCTCTACTTCATAACCAGGTGGCCACAAAGAATCTGAAAAATAAAATGTATCAATGTATGGCAGTATGAGGTACAAAGTAACTCTCACTACTTATACATTAGAATCACAAGCCTTGACTCAACCTCAGATCAAATAGAGCAGATTCCTCTGTGATGAGATCTGGGCTAGGCATCTTTTTAAAAAAACTTCCCTTGGTAATCCAATATAAAAGCGTTAGTTGATCCAATGTCCAATCCATGCAGTCACCAAGTACATCCACGGTAGCAGACAGCATCAAGCGGCCATGAAATGAAGTAACTACAGGTATATATATACTAAGGGCACTCTTCCCATTGAATCCTGTTGGGCTTACAATAGTCATCCTTGTCTCTGGAAATTTAACTTATGCTCTTAAAACATCTCATCTACTCTCCATTACTGCTGTTATACAGTTAAACTTTATTTTTCCTTTATGTTCAGTTCAGTTCAGTTCAATTCAGTCACTCAGTTGTGTCTGACTCTTTGTGACCCCCCAAACCGCGGCACACCAGGCCTCCCTGTCCATCACCAACTCTCGGAGTTCACCCAAACCCATGTCCAACGAGTTGGTAATGCCATCCAACCATCTCATCCCTCTATCATCCCCTTCTCCTCCTGCCCTCCATCTTTCCCAGCATCAGGGTCTTTTCAAATGAATCAGCTATTTGCATCAGGTGGCCAAAGTACTGGAATTTCAGTTTCAACATCAGGCCCTCCAATGAACACCCAGAACTGATCTTCTTTAGGATGGACTGGTTGGATCTCCTTGCAGTCCAAGGGACTCTAAAGAGTCTTCTCCAACACCACAGTTCAAAAGCATCAATTCTTCGGCGCTCAGCCTTATTCACAGTTGTCCAACTGTCACATCCATACATGACTATTGGAAAAACCACAGCCTTGACTAGAAGAACCTTTGTTGGGAAAATAATGTCTCTGCTTTTTAACATACTCCTGGGTTGGTCATAACTTTCCTTCCAAGGAGTAAGTGTCTTTTAATTTCATGGCTGCAATCACTATCTGCAGAGATGTTGGAGCCCAGAAAAAATAAAGTCTGACACTGTTTCCACTGTTTCCCCATCTATTTGCCATGAAGTAATGGGACCAGATGCCATGATCTTAGTTTTCTGAATGTTGAGGTTTAAGCCAACTTTTTCACTCTCTTCTTTCACTTTCATCAAGAGGCTCTTAAGCTTTTCTTCACTTTCTGCCATAAGGGTTAGCCCCAAGATAATGATCTTCATCTTCATCCTCGATACTACCACAGTTCTAAAAAATGCCAAGATAGCTTTGCTGCTAAATTCCCTGAGTTGTTGTTTCGTTTTGTTTTTTAAATCTCCAGTCCCCTTTTCTTGCATTTGGTCTCATGGTCACCTCTTGAACTTTGCCATCACCATTTGCTGCTTCTCTGGAGCCATTAATTCAATAATTCTAGTTTCTGGAATTTCTGCCCACTTTGTCAAGTTCCTCTGCAATAATTCTTTAAATTCATCAGTCCATAAATCCAGTAACCCTTACATTTTCACCTACCCATCATCTCATTTCTATTTTTACTTCAACTCCAGCTAAGGTATCAGATACATCATTACAATTACTACCTAATAAACATCGTCAGCTTCATTACACTCTCTTTTCCTTCTTATTTCAAACATTAACCTTCAATTAACCCAATTACCTGTTTCTTAGTGATTGTAATCCAAAAGATAAACATCACTGGAGAAAATTTGCTTAACCAATGATATTGGTATCATTATAATTCATGATTTTTAATCTCAGCTTGCTTTCAATACAGTCCAGTTTTTTAAACCATAATTCTTTATCATTATTTCACTCCTATTCTTTATAAGTCATATTCCATGATCTCATATTTAAACTTCCCCATCTCCATGTCCTCTCAAAAATAACTATTCCATAAATAATTTGTGTATTGGTCTCTACCCTGTCTCTTCTCAACATCAATCACCACCACTCTATACGGCTATTTTTCATTAGACTAAATAGGGTGACAATTTCTCTTCACTTTATGCATCCTCTTAAAGCTAAACTGTACATTTTTCTTCAATTCCTTCAGTCCCATACTCTGTCTCAATCCAATTCATTCAAGTTTTCACCAATTACCTTCACTGCTAACTCCAAGGATCAGTTCTCAGTTGGCCTCTTACTTCACTTATCAGCAACACTTGAGGCTGCAGGTCACTTCTTACTTCTTACAATACTTCTTCATTTGGTTTCAAGGGCACTACACTGAGTTGATTTCTTCCATTTTAAAAAATCACTACTCCTTCTCAGCCTCTCTTTTTGGTTGGTGGTCATTTTCCTGACCTCAAAAACTTTAAGGGCCCTATATCACAGCCCTAAAGCCTTACTTCTTTCTATCTACACTCACATTCTATCTGCACACACCCAGTATCATGACTCTAAATGCCATCTACATGTGTCTTTGTAAGATTTATCTTTTTAGCTAAGAAATTCTCTTGTACACTCTGGATTGATATTTTAAATATTAGTTAATAACCACTTCACATCTTCACCTAAATATCTGATTGATATTTCACACTTAAGCAAGCAAATACATAATCTACATATTCTCTCTCCACCTGCACCCACAAAATTTTTCACCTCAATAATGAAATCTCCATCCTTCTGTTGTTCAGTCTAAAAATTTCAGTCATTCTTGACTACTACTTTTTTTCTCACAAATCACAATTATTTGGTAAATCCAATAGGCTCTATCTTCAAACCATATGCCCAGAATCCTATTACATATACTATCCAAATATATCCAGAACCATATTTCTCTTTAAATTTATTACTTTCATCATGGATCAAACTTGGATTATTTAATTTTTTAATCATTAGTACTTCTACCATAAATGCTTCTACTTTTTCTCTAAATTGTCTCTTGATTTCATCTTCGCTTATTTCAGTCTATTAAATTGTCTCTTGATTTCATCTTTGCTTATTTCAGTCTATTTTAAATATAGCAGCCAAAGGACTTTGTTAAATATAATGAAAATAATATTGGTCCTCTGATTAAAATCTTCTAAGGCCTTCCAGTGTCAGTTGAAGGGAAAGCTACTCTGTTTGCTGAAACCACAGATTTTCTCATTTCTTGCTGAACATTGCAGGCACATTCTTATATTGGAGACTGTGTTTTCCCTTCCTTTGGTGTGGAATCTCCAGTCTCCTGCATCACTCCTTACCTCCTTCAGATCTCACCTTCTTTATGAGCACTTTTCTGATTATTCAATTTAAAAGTACAACTTCTCTTTTACAACTAAAGTCTCACTTTTAGTTCTCTCTATAACCTCTATCATCTAAAATACTGCATATTTTACCTATTTATTGGGTATGTTGGCTATCTCCCCACATCCTTATATAAGGTCTGTAACTGAAGAGAATTTTTCTGAGTTCATTAACTTGTATATTCCTTTATTTCCAGCATTTAATTTGGTTAATGGTATATATACAATTAAAATTATTAAACATATGAATAGAAGTCATCAAACAAAAAAATCCATCATATTATCTTCCTTGTCCTCAAATTTAAAAATTTATTTTCATTTTGTTATATTCTCTTTCTTTCCTATTTTTACAATAGAAGAACTACCTCCTCTTCTATCAAAGGCCATGCTTCCATATGGACTTTGGAACTTTTGTCTTTCCAAGGCATTCATTCCATCATTTTCCTCATTTTATATCTTCTGGAACATTCCTTTTAGGTTTCCAACATCCTCTTACTTTACCCCATATTCTACAAATATTAACATTTTCTTGGCTTCATATTTCTTTCCAGTTACTGCCCTAGTTCTCTATACTTCTTAACAGAGGAACTTTCTGGAAATAACTGATTATATACTCTTCAATCTCATTCTCATTCGCTTTTCAACTATCTATGTACTATATCTGCCACCCCACCAAATTTCACTATGCCCTTCACAGTTACTCAAGTGACCAAAAACCCAAGTTAATAATTTGTAATAATAATGAGAGAAACTTTAATGTTTATTGAGGTTAGATATATAGTAACTGCCCAGTCTGTTTCATTCATTAAAGTTACTGAGGATACAACAATGAATAAAATATATTCCTTTTAGCCCTGGCAAAGAATTGTGAGATGGTTACTATGGTTGTCACTGTTAATAAATGGGAAACTATACAATAAAGAGGTTAAATAATCTACTTTACAACAAACCTGAATCCAGTTAGCATGAAATCCAGAATTGTCCCCAGTTAGTTTAATTCCAAAGCAGCAGCAGTTTAATTCCAAAGCACCATTAAAAGCAACATTCTATAACTTCCTCTCATTGTAATAATTTACTTACTTTCTGGAAGCTTTTCCATAGAGTTTCCCAGGTGGTGCTAATGGTAAAATGTCTGCCTACCAATGCAGAAGATGTGTGTTTGACCCCTCAGTCAGGAAGATTCTCTGGAGTAAGAAATGGCAATTTATTCCAGTATTCTTACCTGGAGAATTCCATGGACAGAGGAGCCCAGAGGGCTACAGTACATGAGGCCTCAAAACGTTGGATGTTACTGAGCATACACAAGCACACAGCTCTTCCATATACTTTTCTGATTCTTTAACACTATCTAATCTGTAAATAATGCAGAAGAAGCTGAAGTTGAATGGTTCTATGAAGAGCTACAAGACCTTCTAGCACTAATACCCCAAAAGGATGTCCTCTTCATTATAGGGGATGGAAATGCAGAGTAGGAAGTCAAGAAATACCTGGAGTAACAGGAAAATTTGGCCTTGGAGCACAGAATGAAGCAGGGCAAAGGCTAACAGAGTTTTCCCAAGAGAACACACCGGTCATTGCAAACACCCTTTTCCAACAGCACAAGAGAATACTCTACACATGGACATCACCAGATGGTCAACACCAAAATCTGATTATAATCTTTGCAGCTAAAGAGGGAGAAACTCTATACACTGTATAGTCAGCAAAAACAAGACTGGGAGCTGACTGTGGCTCAGATCATGAAATCTTTATTGCCAAATTCAGACTTCAATTAAAGAAATTAGGGAAAACCACTAGTCATTCAGTTCAGTTCAGTCGCTCAGTCATGTCTGACTCTTTGCGACCCCATGAGTCCCAGCACACCAAGCTTCCCTGTGCATCACCATCTCCCAGAGTTCACTCAAACTCATGTCCATCGAGTCCGTGATGCCATCCAGCCATCTCATCCTCTGTCGTCCCCTTCTCCTCCTGCCCCCATTCCCTCCCAGCATCAGAGTCTTTTCCAATGAGTCAGCTCTTCGCATGAGGTGACCAAAGTATTGGAGCTTCAGCTTTAGCATCATCGTTTCCAAAGAAATCCCAGGGCTGATCTCCTTCAGAATAGACTGGTTGGATCTCCTTGCAGTCCAAGGGACTCTCAAGAGTCTTCTCCAACATCACAGTTCAAAAGCATCAATTCTTCAGCGTTCAGCTAACTTTCTTCACAGTCCAACTCTCACATCAGTACATGACCACTGGAAAAACCATAGCCATTCATAGATCATTCAGCTCTGACCTAAATCAGAATCCCTTATGACTATACAGTGGAAGTGATAAATAGATTCAAGGGGTTAGTTCTTATAGACAGAATGCCTGAAGAACTATGGACAGAGGTTCATGACATTGTACAGGAGGCAGTGATCAAGACCATCACCAAGAAAAAAAAATGAAAAAAGGCAAAATGATTGTCTGAGGAGGCTTATAAAAAGGTATGAAGAGAAGTGAAAAGCAAAGGAGAAAAGCAAAGATATACCCATTTGAATGCAGAATTCCAAAGAATACCAAGGAGAGGTAAGAAAGCCTTCCTCAGTGATCAGTGGAAAGAAATAGAGGAAAACAATAAATGAGAAAGTCTAGAGACTCTTTAAGAAAATTAGAGGTACCAAGGGAACATTTCATGCACAAATGGGCTCGATAAAGTACAGAAATGGTATGGACCTAAGCAGAAGATACTAAGAAAAGTTGGCAAGAATACACAGAAGAACTGTGCAAAAAAAAATCTTCATGATCCAGATAATCACAATGGTGTGATCACTCACCTAGAGCCAGACAACCTTGAAGTGAAGTCAAGTGGGCCTTAGGAAGTATCACTATGCACAAAGCTAGTGGAGGTGATGGAATTCCAATTGAGCTATTTCAAATCCTAAAAGATGATGCTGTGAAAGTGCTGCACTCAATATGCCAGCAAATTTGGAAAACTCAGCAGTGGCCACAGGACTGGAAAAGGCCAGTTTTTATTCCAATCCCAAAGAAAGGCAATGCCAAAGAATGCTCAGACTACCACACAATTCCATTCATCTCACATGCTAATAAAGTAATGCTCAAAAGTCTCCAAGTCAGGCTTCAAAAGTACATGAACCATGAACTTCCAGATGTTCAAGTTAGATTTGGAAAAGGCAGAGGAACCAGGGGTCAACTTGCCAACATCCATTGTACCATCAAAAAAAGCAACAGAGTTACAGAAAAATATCTACTTCTGTTTTATTGACTCTGCCCAAGCCTTTAGCTTTGTGGATCACAACAAACTGTGGAAAATTCTGAAAGAGATGGGAATACCAGACCACCTGACATGCCTCCAGAGAAATCTGTATGCAGGTCAAGAAGCAACAGTTAGAACTGGACATGGAACAGACTGGTTCCAAATCGGGAAAGGAGTACATCAAGCTGTATATTGTCACCCTGATTATGACACCACCCTTATGGCAGAAAGTGAAGGACTAAAGAGCCTCTTGATAAAAATGAAAGAAGAGAGTGAAACAGTGGCTTAAAACTCAACATTCATAAAATGAAAATCATGGCATCTTGTCCCATAACTTCATGGCAAATACATAGGGAAACAGAGGAAACAGTGACAGACTTTATTTTGGGGGGCTCCAAAATCACTGCAGATGGTGACTGCAGCCATGAACTTAAAAGACACTTATTCATTGGAAGAAAAGCTATGGCCAACCTAGACAGCTTATTAAAAAGCAGAGACATTACTTTGACAACAAAGGTCTGTCTAGTCAAAGCTATGTTGTTTTCAGTAGACATGTATGGATGTGCGAATTGGACTATAAAGAAAGCTGAGCCCTGAAGAATTATGCTTTTGAACTGTGGTGTTGGAGAAGACAGTTGAGCGTTCCTTGACCAGCAAGGAGATCAAATCAGTCCATACTAAAGGAAATCAGTCCTAAATATTCACTGAAAGGACTGATGCTGAAGCTGAAACTCCAAATCTTTGGCTATTAATGTGGAGAACTGACTCATTGAAAAAGACCTTGATGCTGGGAAAGAGTGAAGGCAGGAGAAGGGAACGGCAGAGAATGAGAGGGTTGGATGGCATTATTGACTCAATGGACATGGATTTGAGCAAGCTCCATGAATTGGTGATGGACAGGGAGGCCTGGTGTGCTGCAGCCCATGGGGTTGCAAAGAGTCAGACAGGACTGAGCAAGCAAAATGAAGTGATTGGTGATATATGCAGAATATGTTATACTTTTAAGTTTATGAAGATTTTAGTATTAATGGTGAATCATGAGCTGTTGTTTTATCTTGAATACAGGAATATGCTAATCGTTGGGGCTTCCCTGGTGGTTCAGACAGTAAATAATCTGCCTTCAATGCCAAAGACCTGGGTTTGATCCTTGGGTCAGGATTATCCCTTGCAGAAAGGAATGGGTACTTTGGTACCCATTCCTTCCTTGCAGAAATCTATGGACAGAGGAGCTTGGTAGGCTACTGTTCATTGGGTCACAAAGTTGGACACAACTGAGCAAGTAACACTAACATACCATTTACTCAGAAGAAGAGTTATGTCTTTAATAGAATATATCTATAAGACATGAAAATAGACATATAGCAGTTTAGTTTAGTCATTCAATGAAAATATCAGTAACCTCAGAGATGCAGATGATATCACCTTTAAGGCAGAAAATGAAGAGGAACTAAAGAGCCTCTTGATGAAAGTGAAAGACGAGAGTGAAAAATTTGGCTTAAAACTTCACATTCAAAAATCTAAGATCATAGCATCTGGTCCCATCATTTCATGGCAAATAGATGGAGAAACAATGGAAACAGTGACAGACTTTATTTCTTGGGTCCCAAAATCACTGCAGATTGTGATGTAGCCATAAAATTAAAACACATGTGTTCCTTAGAAGAAAAGCTATGACCAAACTAGATAGCATATTATAAACCAGAGACATCACTTTGCCAACAAAAGACCATATAGTCAGAGCTATGTTTTTTCCAGTAGTCATATACAGATGTGAGAGTTGTGCCATAAAGAAGGCTGAGCATCAAAGAACTGATGCTGTTGAATTGTGGTGCTGAAGACTCTTCAGAGTCCCTTGGTCTGCAAGGAGATCAAACCAGTCAGTCTTAAAGGAAATCAACCCTGAGTTTTCATTGGAAGGACTGATGCCGAAGCTTAAATACTTTGGCCACATGATGCAAAGAGCTAACTCACTGGAAAAGACCTTGATGCTGGGAAAGTTTGAGGGCAGGAGAAGAAGGGGGTAACAGGTGATGAGATGGTTGGATGGCATCATCGACTCCGTGAACATGGATTTGAGCAAGCCCCAGGAGATAGTGCAGGACAGGAAAGCCTGGTTTGCTGCAGTTCACGGGGTTGCAAATAGTCCGACATGACTTTGCAACTGCACACAGCAATGCCTGTATCACATGGATTTAATTTATATATACACAGATATGTTATGTAGAACATACACGAATTTACTGCATCTGGTTGAAAATTATAGGCTTATATTTAGAAGTGAAACTCCACCTTTACCACGGTGAATATAAGGCTGTATCAATATTGTTTAACATCAAAATTTGATGAGTATGTTCTGAGAATTTTCAAGACTTTTTATTTTAATATTTTTTATACTTCAGAAGTTTTGCTTCTCTTTACATGTTTTTTAAGTGGTTTTAAATTCCACTTTCAAAGTAATCATTACTTTCTCTCTTTTTTGAAATGTATGATTCCTACTCCTTATTTTAGATTATGGTGATTCTACCCACTCATACATGTTAGCTTGAAGAGATAGCTTCCTAACCTTTCCCCTCTTTCTATCATTCATGTCAGTAAAGCACTGTTTATTTTGCTAAAACCATCAACAAATTTACCTTAAACATACATTCCCTCACCACTTTTATTCCCTTATGGTTCAGATCTACCTTATCACTCTCCTAAGAAATAATTGCAAACTTAATTTATTGGCTGATCTATGGTACTTTTCCCCCACACCACCTCTTCTGCTTCCTCCTACTCATTGTCTACATTGTACTTCTCTCTGTGAAAGATAAATCTGACTAAACCTTAATACCTCGAAAATTTTCTTAGATTCTTTTAATTATCTGTACTAATGCTTGAATCTCATGGACAAATGTTATATATAAACACAGAAATTAAATGAGAAACAAACAGAAATTAACTGAGGTACAAACATACTGTTTTTAATATATGCTATATTGTTGAGTAAAAAGTAAAAACTTCTATTCATTATTGACATCATTTTGTAAAGAAAGAAAAATTGTAAAATCAGTATATAGAAACAGCTGCTGCTGCTGCTGCTGCTAAGTTGCTCCAGTCATGTCCGACTCTGTGTGAGCCCATGGACAGCAGCCCACCAGACTCCTCTGTCCATGGGATTCTCCAGGCAAGAATACTGGAGTGGGTTGCCACTTCCTTCTCCTATAGGAACAGCAAGATCTCATAATATGGAATATTCCCCAAGAAAGGACAAAATAAATATACACAAATTTGCTCAGTCATGTCCGTCTCTTTGAGACCCCGTGGACTGTAGCCCATCAGGCTTCTCCATCCATGGGATTCTCCAGGCAAGAATACTGGAGTGGGTTGCCATTTCCTTCTCCAGAGGATCTTCCTGACCCAGGGATCGAACCCAGGTCTTCCGCATTAGAGGCAGATGCTTTAACTTCTGAGCCACCAGGGAAGCCCATATGAAGACTGAAAGAGAGTAAATTGTAAAAATAAGGAAAGAAGGAAGGAAGAAATGGATATAAAGAATACATGTAATATATTTGCACATTGAAAAGGGTATGTCTTAACTTCAAAATCAACAAAAAGCAATGTAGATCTCTATTAAAACTCCTTGTTGGTGCAATGTGCTTGTGTGACTGGAGGATGATGTGTTTGTTTTGTTGGAGACTGACATGGAAATGAATTATATATAGCAGAAAAAATTTTCTGAAAGCTCTTCTTTTTAAAAAGCTGGTCTCACTGCCAACAACTTTCTTCTGCCTGGCTTCCACTCCTCTTCCTCTTCCTCTTTTCTAAATAAAGCTGATTTAGGGTCACCCAATCACATTTTTTTAAATAAACTTGGATTCTATTATTTTTAATGATCACTTCTTCTCTGATTAGAGAAAGAGAGAGGAAGGAATGAAAAGAGAGAAGGAGAAATAGAGAGAGAGAGACTGAGAGAGAGAAAGGAAGGAAGAAAGATTTTATGAGAAATCCACAATGGTAAAAGTTAGGGTTGAAGTGTGAGAGAGAGGGTGAGACCTAAGAAATCTGCATATGGATACTTTTTCCCATCACAAACTGTTAGACATTGATTAGTTCTGGAGATCGCTATTTCTAAGCTCTAATAGAATATGTATGTCTAATTTGTCTCATTACTGCTTCGGCACTGTCAAAAACTTTGGGCCAGACATTATCAGGAGTTGCACAGTTCTGGGATGTGATTCACCAACATGGAGCTCAGTTCAGCTGCTCAGTCGTATCTGACTCTTTGTGATTCCATGGGCTTGTAGCATGCCAGGCTTCCCTGTCCATCACCAACTCCTGGAGCCTACTGGCAGGAATTTAAATGAAAGATGATTAGGACCAAAGATTTTTGACCAGCATCAGGGAGCTTGCTACTATTTCTCTCTTCTTGGAGACAGTGTAAGTATTGCCATGGAACTTATTTTGAAGCTGTATTTGCATATCAAACATAATTTTATCACTTAGGCTCTTTTGAGAAGGCTTCCCTGCAGGGTCATAGCCTTGGCATAGCCAACGAGTCTCTAGAACAAGATCCAAATCCTTAGCATCTGCCACCTTTCCTTCATCAGTTATCTTCAGTAAGGTCACTGTATTCCACACCATAACCCTCACCACTACTAAAAACTGTGCTCTTTGTTGTCCCTCGAATTATTTATTATGTTTCCTTTACTGAAAATTCCTTGGTGTTCAGCCATACTGTATGGTTATTTTAAATTTAATACTAATCATATTATAATTTAATTATATATAATTATGCATAGCCCATCTCCTCCCTGGAATATGTGTTGTACTTCTCTATATAGTGCATCACTTTCAGTTGCAACATGAAAGAATCATTGTTAGAGTATCTCAAAATGGGTTTACCTTCATTTCACATGAAGAATTTCTAGGTTAGCCTGGACACTCATGTTTATATAATGTTCCTGTGAAAAATAGGGCTTCCTATGATTCCTGGTTAGCTGTTCCCCTAGGAAAATGTAATAATTAATCATTATTAATTATTAATAATGGTGCCCAGAGAGCCTGATTCTCAGTATAAACTTTGGTATGCACATCTTCCATAATCACATCTCATCATCCACTTAAGTAAATAGTAAAAACATAAAACTATAAACTTTTATTTCCTTAGAGTCCTATGAAATAGAGTATCTCCAGATTAATTCTTTGGTCTTTCACATTGCAACCATCACCTTGCTCCTTTTCAGAATCAACCTCATCTGTTTAGGTTTTATCATTATGGTAATTTGAAAATTTTCCTCTCCAAAATATCTACATCAAATCCCTGAAATTTCTGAATGTTACTTTACTTGAAGAAGGGTCTTTGCAGATGTGATTAAGCAAATAACTTTGAGATAAGGTAATCTTTCATAATGCAGATAGGGCTTAAATCCAATGACAGGTGCCATAAACAAGAAAGGCAAAGGAAGATTTAGATAGAAGAGGAGAACAAAGAGGAGAAAATGCAAAGAGTAGAAGATGTGAGGAACAAAAAAAAAAATGGCAAGACTGGAGTAATCAGCTAAAAGGAATGCCGACAGACACCAGAAGCCTGAAGAGCCAAGGAGTGGAATCTCTCCTGAAGCCTCTGAAGGGGCATGGACTTGCAGTTCCTTTATGTTTAACACCTGGCCTGCAGAGCCCTGAAAGAATAGATTTTTGTTGTTTTTGAGTGATCATATCTGTGATAACTTGTACAGCAGCCATGGGAAACTGACATACTGCTGAAAGACACAACCCACCCCCTACTAATCCACATACATTGCCATTGCTACTTTCCTGTTTTGTTCATCACAACACTAATCACATCCCAAATACCATTTATATGACTCATTTATTTTGCTCATTTTCTCTCAAGTTTGAATGTAATCATGTTGTCGGTAAGCATTTTCAATAAGGAGCTTCTTTGGTTAAATAATAATAAAGTCAAACATACCAAAAGACATACTATATTCCCAAGTAATAAAAGCAAAATGCAATTATTATATTTGAGTTGCTGTGATTTAAAAGTGAGGTATTACCCATTCATTTTTAGCCTCTAATCTTATCAAAATTCCATCTTTAAAATAACATAATATCAGTAAGGAAAAAGAAAATGAAATAAAAGGCAAATTGTTCATTTGCTTAGGGGAGTAGATAGTTACATAGGAGAACAGAATCTAAAAGTGGTATTTAGAATTCATAAGGTAGTCTATTTATCATTGTCAAAATTGATACTTGCATGTAATGAAAAGGTCTCGCTGCTTTTAACTGGGAATCACTTCAAAATGAATCAAAATACCATATAATATATCATCAAGTATGTTATGCACCAATAAAGACTTAGCAGGTTTGAAGGAATTTTATTGATCAATGATAGAAATATACTCTATTTCTGTAAATCATTAAGTTAAATAATATAAAATATTTGTAATGTAAAATAAAGACATTGAGAAGAATACTTGACATACTGAAGTTTTTTGCATCAAACTAGAACCCTAGTGTCATTTGTAAAAAAGGTCCTATTAATGCTCACAACTAGATATATAATGTAAAACATTTTTTCCATTTAATCAAGTAAATTTAATTTATTTGGCATTTGAAATAAAAGCAGGAGAATTTAAGAAATGGTAGCAGAGTATATCTATTGGAGAATAATATCAATAGCTAAAAGTAGTTTTTCATTGTTTACTTTATATTAACATAAATCGCTCATACAAGAGAACCAATTTAAACATAAATATAGTATTCTATCATTTGTTTTTCTGTTTGTTCAAAAATAAGTGTGATGTTCAAATATTATATTTAAATTATCAATTATATATTTATTGATGTTATAAATAAATATAAATTATATTATATAATTTGTAAAATAATTTTATTTAAATTATCAATACAATATAAATATTTAAAAATAGAATCTCTCTACACATACACACACACTCATCTGCAGTTAAATAATATTCAAAACACTACTTTACAAAATGCATATGTCTGCAACCAAAACAAAGTCATGATTAAGATTTTAATTTAAATGGAAAATATGTAAATAAAGTATTAAAACAAACTTACAGCACAAATAAAATTCATTAAAAATAATTTGATAAAACACTTTTCCCCAAAGACAAAAGAATAAGAACATCTATTTATTTCACTCATTATTAACTCTAGAAACTTTTGAAACTGTAAGTAAGAGTAAGTATGAAGTGTAATAATATACATACACACTTACTCCTTTCCAGCTGATAATAAGGTCATTTGAAAGATTTTTGTTATTTTAATACATGTCTGACTTTAGAGTTTTAAATCTAGGACAGTTGAATAGAAAGTAGTATAATATCATCTGCTACTTTTAAAGAATAATAATGCAAATGGAACTCCTGGTAAACTCAAAATTATCATGTTAAAATCCAACTTCAGTCTTATCTTTTATTACAAAGGAAATGTAGATTTATATTTCAAGAGTCACTAAAGCCAACAGACTATTTTTAGACTTTCTAATCAAAACTGATACATTGATAAAACACATCCCCTCACAAAATGAGTTAATGCTACAACTTCTCCAATTTCAGATATTTGATTTCATGAATACATATGATTCATCAAAACTTCAAAATGTACATTTCAAGGCATTTACCTGAACCTCTACAAGAATTGATAACAAAAAGATATACAATAATACTGATCTTTCTTGAGCAATATTTTTGTTACCTTATAATATTTATTGTAGCCAATGTTATTGATCTAAAAAGTCTTAAGTACATTTATGCAACACAAATATCTTCAGCTGGGCCTTTTCTTCTAAAATATATAGTATATTAATGTACCTACCATATATCTCCACTTAGATACTTGCTGAATTTCAGAAGTCAACATAAATGAAACCATGTCCCATACAGCCCCATTCTGTTCTTTATTCAGTGTTATTCATCAATATTTATGGATCACAGACTATTTACCTGGTATTATTCTAGGAACTTGTGATACATCAGTGAACAAAGCAAATGAAAATCCCTGCTTTATTGGAATTTACATTCTAGAGATCAATGCACTGCCCAAAACATCTGAATACCAATCACGATTTTGCTATTTTATCACCCTAACCCCTCATCAAAAAACAAGTTCTAAGCTACCATTAAATAATTCTCTCAAATTCATCCAGTACTTTGTATCTGATACCACCCAAATCTAAGCTAAAATAATTTCTCTCCACAGCTAGCACATCTCTTCTAACATTTCTTTCTGCCAGCTTCCTTCCCTCCTTTTATTCATTTTATACATATCAAGGTAAACATGTTGCTTACCTGCATAAAATTCTTCAGTGTAATGAGAATCTCACTGCAGTCTGAAGAAGTGGGCAGGACATTTTTGCTCCTATGAAAACAACAAGGGGGAAGATCAATGGATTAAAGATTCTACATTAATATGGAATATCAAAAAGTTGTGCACTCAAGAAACTCTTGAAGAACTGAATGCAAGGAAGAATGAGATATTCCTCAATGAGCAGAGAATAATATAGTAGCTTTCATATCAAAGATAAGCACCTGGTCTGAACACCAACCCAGACTAAGAGGAATCAGATCAACTTTATCAATACTGTTGTCAGGTATAATAGAGTGGAAAGTGAAACAGTACCAAATGCAAGACTAATCATTATTAAAATCAATGTTTCTTCCATTCACTCTTTCACTCTCAAGTATCTGGTGAGAGAAAGGCACTTGAGGAAGTTCTGTAAAAAAGAATATTTGTACAACCCCATGTAACATCTGGGGCTCGGATTCCAAGTACTACTTTAGTTTAGTGATGAACCCAAAGTACCCAGAACGGTGGTCCTACAGTATTATTAGCTCAAATTCTGACATCAGAACAATCAAAGCCACAGTTACGGCAACATAAGAGATCTGGCACTGTTTTGACAAACTAAATCTAATTAAAGGTGTGGCTGAACCACAAGTGAAATTAATTCTTGGAAGAAACAAAAACAGTCTAATGCCACAGAAGAGAAACGGCGTACACTTTTAGGATTGAGGGTGTTGCAATAATATTTTGCTTCTGGAGTCACTGTTTAGTTTATTTGTTCTTACTTACAATGTGCAGAATATGATTTTTAAAAAGATATGCAAAGAAGTATGAAATTGTATTCACAATTTCCAAAATTCTAATAGAAGTGGACCTATAGTGAGCCATTCATTGGTCACAGAAAAGACATTACTATAGTCATACATATGTTTAAGAAGATACATAATACAATAAGTGAAGAGATTGCAAAAGACAAATGAGACTTCTAAGGAGAATGAAAAATAAAGTCTAGCACCAAAAGAAAAAAAAATTCTGAATCATCAAATATGTTTGATTGGCACTTCAGAGGAATACTTAAATATGCAGATAGTGCTAAGAAAAAAAAATAGATAATTAGTTATCTCATTTTCAGTCTTAAGGGAGAGAAAAACATGAACAAATTAAAATAAAAGTAAATAAAATAGAATTAAAACTGGAACACACAATGAGGTACCATTTCACACCAGTCAGAATGGCTGCGGTCCAAAAGTCAACAAGCAATAAATGCTGGAGAAGGTGTGGAGAAAAGGGAAACCTCTTATACTGTTGGTGGGAATGCAAATTAGTACAGCCACTATGGAGAACAGTGTGGAGATTCCTTAAAAAATTGCAAATAGAATTGCCTTATGATCCAGCGATCCCACTGCTGGGCATACACACCAAGGAAACCAGAATTGAAAGAGACATGTGTACCCCAATGTTCATCGCGGCACTGTTTATAATAGCCAGGACATGGAAGCAACCTAGTGTCCATCAGCAGACGAATGGATAAGAAAGCTGTGGTACATATACACAATGGAGTATTACTCAGCCATTAAAAAGAATACATTTGAATCAGTTCTAATGAGGTGGATGAAGCTGGAGCCGATTATACAGAGTGAAGTAACCCAGAAAGAAAAACACCAATAGAGTATACTTACACATATATATGGAATTTAGAAAGATGGTAATGATAAACTTGTATGCGAGACAGCAAAAGAGACACAGATGTATAGAACAGTCTTTTGGACTCTGTGGGAGAGGGAGAGGGTGGGATGATTTGGGAGAGCGGCAGTGTAACATGTATGATATCATAAGTGGAATGAATCGCCAGTCTAGGTTCGATGCAGGATGCAGGATGCTTGGGACTGATGCACGGGGATAATCCAGAGTGAAGATGTGGGGCGGGAGGGGAGAGGTGGGGGTCGGGATTGGGAGTTCATGTACACTCGTGGCTGATTCATGTCAATGTATAGCAAAATGAATACAGTATTGTAAAGCAAAACAAACTAAAAAATAAAAATTAATTAAAAAAACTGGAACACAATGAAATAACAGTCAAGCAATGGAGAAAACAAAAACAAAATGGAAAGGTTGATTTTTTAAAAAGGTTTAAAAAGTACTAAACTCATAGGAAGACTGGTGAAGTATGAAAAAGAGAAAACAGAAATCATCAATAAGTAAACATCAGAAACTATTGACATCATAGGCACATTACTACAGATCTTATATACCAAAATAGAATAATGATAGAATGTTATCAACAACTTTAAGTCAATAGATTTAATAACTTGGATAAAATGGACAAATTCTTATAAAAGTAAAATTAAAAAACAAACAAACAAAATGACTACACTAAGGAGCCCTTATGAGGCACAATCAGTCAGAAAAGTCAGCCAAACTCTGACTGCAGTCCTTTTTCAGAGGCAGAAGGACTCACGCACAGCAGACCATGCTTGGAAAAGGCACAGTTTTCAGGAACCATGTCCCCTTCTCATCACAATCCTCTCTGTGAAGTTTTTTGCAGATATAAAGTCTAAATGAAAATGAATAACTGTCCTTTGCTGTTATATGATATAACCTGTGCAGAACACTTTATTTCTGTGAACATCACAACTGAGAAACATTCCAGCCACAAAAATTTAATTGTTTAAACTTTTTTAAACAGAGTGTTTAAAAAAATATGAAAGAAAATCTTGATAATCTTTTGCCTGTTTAAGAAGTTAAATATATACTTTAAAAAACCTCTCCTCAAAGAAGGCTGCAAACTGAGATGACTTTAATGCTAAATTTTATCCAACATTTAAGAAAAAACTGCATACTATTCATAACCTGTTTTGTGAGGGCAAAACTTAATATAACAACTTTACAAATATAATACAAGAAAATACGGCAGGATGTCAGGAAGATGAAACAATAGGAAGTTCCATGAACATAATCCCTTCAGCAAAAGTAATTTTTTAGCAATTCACAGATAGAAGTGTTTTGTGGTGTTTTGGGATCAAGGGAGGAGATTGTGAAATCCAGGTGGAGCCCATGACCAGTTAGGTGGTATTGAGGAGGCAGTTCTATGCCAATGTGATTGACTAACTAATCATGTCCCCAACAGACCCAGAAGTAGCTCTGCCCCACTGTTAGCTACAGATCTATTTGGCCTTGGTCCTGTCACCAGCATCATTGTTTGAAGGACCTAGCAAGAGTAATTCCCACCTCGGCCCCTGGTCACAGTACCTCTGTGAACCCTGAAGCAGAGATTATTTCTAGAACCTCTCAGCTATGATCCAAGATCAAACCTACCCACTCAAGGAATTGATCAGCAACAGATCAAAGCCTTTCCAGGGACTTAGAAGGAGTCACACCACTCCACATTCAAGATAACAGACCATCATACAAGATAAGACCATCATCGAGATCCTGAAGCAAACTCTCATCTCAGTGCCAGCCCAACATACCAAGATCCTGAAGGCAGTTTTATTCACTAGTTCAGTTCAGTCCCTGAGTTGTGTCCGACTCTTTGCAACCCCATGGACTGAGCACTCCAGGCCTCCCTGTCCATCACCAACTCCCGGAGTCCACCCAAACCTGTGTCCATTGAGTTGGTGATGCCATCCAACCATCTCATCCTCTGTCATCCCCTTCTCCTCCTGCCTTCAATCTTTCCCAGCATCAAGGTCTTTTCCAATGAGTCAGTTCTTCTCATTAGGTGGCCAAAGTATTGGAGGTCCAGCTTCAGCATCAGTCCTTCCAATGAATATTCAGAATTGATTTCCTTTAGGAAGGGTTGATTGGATTTCCTTGCACTCCAAGGGACTCTCAAGAGTCTTCAACATCACGGTTCAGAAGCATCAATTCTTCAGGGCTCAGCTTTCTTTATAGTCCAACTCTCACATCCATACATGACTACTGAAAAAACCACAGATTTGAGTAGATAGACCTTTGTTGGCAAAGTAATGTCTCTGCTTTTTAATATGCTGTCTGGGTTGGTCATAACTTTCCTTCCAAGGAGTAAGCATCTTTTAATTTCATGGCTGCAATCACCATCTGCAGTGATTTTGGAGCACAAAAAAATAAAGTCTATCACTGTTTCCACTGTTTTCCCATCTATTTGCCATGAAGTGATGGGATCAGATGCCATGACCTTCGTTTTCTGAATGTTGAGCTTTAAGCCAATTTTTTCACTCTCCTCTTTCACTTTCATCAAGAGGCTCATTAGTTCTGCTTCACTTTCTGCCATAAGAGTGGTGTCATCTGCATATCTGAGGTTATTGATATTTCTCCCGGCAATCTTGGTTCCAACTTTTGCCTCATCCAGCCCAGCATTTCTCATGATGTACTCTGCATATAAGTTAAATAAGCAGGGTGACAATATACAGCCTTGATGTACTCATTTCCCTATTTGTAACCAGTCTGTTGTTCCATGTCCAGTTCTAATGGGCCAGACAAAATCCACACCCACCTTAGAACTTAGTAACAGGGCATCCAATTATGGACTGCACTGCAGACCCTGCAGCAGCCATGTGTCTGGACTCCAAAGTTTATAGCAATAGACACCTAATTAAAAGAAAAGAAAGGTACAAAATAAGCAACCTGATTTGCATGTAAAGGAATCAGTAAAGGAAGAACAAACTAAGCCCAAAGATAGCAAAAGGGAGAAAATAGTAAAATGAATCACTAATAATAATAATGATAATCATTGCCATCATCAAATATATTCAACTGGTACATGAGAAGGATCCTTATACATACAGACAGTGTTAAGAAAAAAAGCATGTTTTTAGATGATAAGTTATCCAATTTTCTGGCTCTTTCTCTCATTTCCTTCTGGGACCCATATAACGAAAATGTCATTCCACTTGATGTTCTCCCAGAGGTCCCTTAAGGTTTTCCTCACTTTTTTTAGTTCTTTTTTTTTTTTTTTCTATTTTGTTACTCTGTCCAGGGTTTTGGGGGGCTTCCTTGTGTCTCAGCGGTAAATAATCCACCTGCAATGCAGGACCTAGAGAATCATGTGTTTGACTCCTGGGTCAGGTAAATCCCTTGGAGGAAGGCATGGTAATCCACTCCAGCATTCTTGACTGGAGATTTCCATAGACAGAGAAGCCTGGAGGGCTACAGTCTATAGGGTCACAAGAGCAGAATATGGCTGAAGCAAATTAGCAAGCCGGGAGTTTTCTAATTGTTTTGTCTTTCAGTTTGCTGATTCATGCCTCTATTTCAGAGAAGGCAATGTCACCCCACTCCAGCACCCTTGCCTGGAAAATCCCATGGACGAAGGAGCCTGGTGGGCCACAGTCCATGAAGTTGCTAAGAGTCAGACACGACTGAGCGACTTCACTTTCACTTTTCACTTTCATACATTGGAGAAGGAAATAACCCACTCCAGTGTTCTTGCCTGGAGAATCCCAGGGACGGGGGAGCCTGGTGGGCTGCCGTCTATGGGGTCGCACAGAGTCAGTCATGCACAGAGTCAGACACGACTGAAGCGACTTGGCGGCAGCAGCAGCCTCTATTTCATCCATTCTGCTATGAAACTCCTATTGGCCTTGTTTAAGTTTAGTTATAACTTCTGTTTGGTACTTCTGATATTTTCTATCTCTTTTTTGAAGTTCTCACTGTGTTCACCCATTCCTCTCTCAAGATCAGTGAGCATTTTTAAGACCATAATTTTTGAACTTTTTATCAGGTAGGTTACTTGTTTGTTATAATCTTTGTTTCATTATGGTCTTTTTCTGATTTGCCTCATTTTTTTGCTTTGGAACATATTTCTGTCTCCTCATTTTATCTATCTGTCTGTGTTTTTTATATGTATCAGACAAAATGTCTACCTTCTTCAATCCTAAAAGTGTGATTTAGTGTGGAAACTGTTCCATGTGGCCCAGAAGTGCAGTTTCCTAAGGCCACCAAAGCCAGGCCCTCTATGAGTATCCTTCATGGGGACTGTGAGCTCCCAATAGCTGCTGTGCATATGTGTTGAGGGGACAGTATAGGGCTCATGTTGCTCACCCATCCCAGCTACAGTTCAGTCTCTGTGCAAACTGGGAGGGGCTCAAGATGCTTGACTGGCCCAGATGCAACTCAGCTGCTGCACTAGGAGAATGGCACTTGGGGAGTTCTCCTGGCCTGGTTGCAGCTTGGGAGCTATGCAGGGTAGGCTAGTAGGCAGAGCATTCACCCAGCCCTGTTACTCCACCCTCCAGTGCTAGCAGACTAGACAGGGGGCACTCAAAGTGGTGCCTGTTAGTTCCATCACTAGCAAGTTAGGATTTGAGATTGTGCTAGTGGTGTCCACCAGCTCTCCTATCCCTACATAAAGACCCTGCAGATTTCTGCCTTGGGAAAATTATTTAAAATTGGTGAATTAGGTCTTCTTCACTTATGGTCTGCTGCTACTGCTGCTAAGTCACTTCAGTCGTGTCTGACTCTGTGTGACCCCATAGACAGCAGCCCACCAGGCTCCCCTGTCCCTGGGATTCTCCAGGCAAGAACACTGGAGTGGATCGCCATTGCCTTCTCAAATGCATGAAAGTGAAAAGTGAAAGTGAAGTCATTCAGTCGTCTCCGACTCTTAGCGACCTCATGGACTGCAGCCCACTAGGCTCTCTGTCCATGGGATTTTCCAGGCAAGAGTACTGAAGTGGGGTGCCATCTTACTTATGGTCTAGGTGCTTATAAATTTGTTGCTTTTGCATTGGACCTCAGGGCAAGCAGGTTTGCTCTTAAGCCTTTTAAGCAAGGTTTCTGTTCCCTACATTTCTGTAATTCTCCTGACTTTAATCCCTGTTGATTTTCAAAAGAAGAGGTTTTCAGACCTTGACACACTGTGCCAGTCTCCAGAGTCAGGGTGCCTGATGTGGGTACAATCGCTTAGCTTTTCATGGCAGAATTCTGTATTTTAGTGGTTTCTCCCAATTGTGTGGTCACCACATCTGAAGTGGGGTACTGGGCAAGGGGTGTCTCTGCCTCTCCTATCCTTCTGTATGTATCTCTCTTCTCTTTTGTCAGGGAAGCACTGTTTGAGCCCAAACTGGAAAATAAAATGGAAAATACAGCATCAGTCTCATTATTAACAAAATGATTACATATTTGGGAATCAATTCACTCAAAAGATATATAAGAACTCTCTGGGAAAAAATTTGTATCTTCTATTAAAAGACACAAAATAAGATTTAAATATGTGGGAAAATGTTCTATGCATATATGAAAGTGTATAACTTTTTTTCCAAATCTACAAATTCAATACTACTCTAATTAAAGTTGGACTACGTCTTTAAAACTCAGTAAACTAATTCTAATATTCATATTGAGTATAAGTGTTTACATATGCATTAGACAATTTTGATAAAAACAAAGATATGTGACTCATCCAACCAGTTAGAATATACAGTAAAGAAGTTTAGCACAAAGCTAGATATAGTGCCAGTAAGAAACAGGTAAATAAATGAATGGGATAAAGAGATGATGTATATACTAAGGCTTGATCCTCAGTAAGATGCCAGCACAATCAAAGTAATGAACATTATTAAAATGTCCATACTATCCAAAGTCAACTATAGATTCAAATAAATCCATTAAAATTCCATTGAAATTTCTCACAGACATAGAAAAATACATACTAAAATTTATAGAACCACAACAGACTCCAAACACCCAAAGCAATCCTGAGATAAGAACAAAGCTAGAGATATCAAACATTCAGATTTTGAACTGTATTATAAAACTATAGTAAAAAAAAAAAAAGAGTATGATATTGGCATTAAAACAGATACATGGACCAATAGAATAGAATAAAAACCTCAGAAATAAACCCACACATGTTAAATCAATTGATATTGATTTTTTAAAAAGGAGCCAAGAAGACCCAATGTGGAAAAGACAGTCATTAATAAATGATGTTGGGATAACTGGATATTCAAATGTAAAATAAGACCCCTATCTTACACCAATAACAAAAATACCTTGAATCAGATTAAATACTTAACCATAAAACCTGAAACTGTAAAACTCCCAAAGGAAAATATAGGAAATATGATTATTTGCACATAATAACAAAATATGACTCAGTTCAGCTCAGTCGCTCAGTCGTGTCTAACTCTTTGCGACCCGTGAACTGCAGCACGCCAGGCCTCCCTGTCCATCACCAATTCCCGGAGTTCACTCAGACTCACATCCACCAAGTCAGCGATGCCATCCAGCCATCTCATTCTCTGTCTTCCCCTTCTCCTCTTGCCTCCAATCCCTCCCAGCATCAGAGTCTTTTCCAATGAGTCAACCTTCGCATGAGGTGGCCAAAGTACTGGAGTTTCAGCTTTAGCATCATTCCTTCCAAAGAAATCCCAGGGCTGATCTCCTTCAGAATGGACTGGTTGGATCTCCTTGCAGTCCAAGGGACTCTCAAGAGTCTTCTCCAACACCACAGTTCAAAAGCATCAATTCTTCGGTGCTCAGCCTTCTTCACAGTCTAACTCTCACATCCATACATGACCACAGGAAAAACCATAGCCTTGACTAGACAGATCTTAGTTGTCAAAGTAATGTCTCAGTTAATATGACTATTTGTGTATAATAACAAAGCATAAGTAACAAAAGTAAAAACCAACCAGTGGGACTATGTCAAATTTTAAAGCTTCTGCAAAGCAAAAGAGCAATCAACAGAATGAAGAGACAATTGAAAAAATAGGGGGACCTACTTTTTTTGCAAACTATCCATCACTTAAGGGGTTAAAACCTAAAATATTTAAGGAACTCATAAAACTTAAATATTTAAGCAAAAATCAAATATTCTGGTTAAAAAAAAATGAGGAGACAACCTAGACATTTAATGAAGAAGACATGCAAATAGCAACAAGAACATAATACAACATTGAACATCATTAATAACCAGAGAAATATAAATGAAAGCCATAAAGAAATATCACCTCATAAGTGTTAGACTGGATTCTATCAAAAAACAAGAAATAACAAATGTTAGAGAGAGTCTGGAGAAAAGAAATCCCTATGTATTGTGCTAGGAATATAAATTGATGAAACTGCTATACAGTATTGCAGTTATGAAACTAAAACTACCATATGATCTAGCAATTCCACTTGTGGGTATCTATCTGAAGGAAATAAAATTACTATCTCAAAAAGATACATACATTCTCATACTTATTATAGCAATTAACCAAAATGTCTTTTCAGAAGATAAAATAGAATATCATTTGGCTATAAAAAAGAAGGAGATTCTGCCATCTGCAACAATGTGGATGAACTTTGAGGGCATAATGCTAAGAAAAGTCAGATAAAGAAAGATAAACATAATATGATCTCACTTATATGTGGAATTTACAAACAAACTCAGAGAAACAGAACATAGAATGATGGTTGCCAAGAGTGGGGAATTGGTCTAAGAGCACAAACTCTATTATAAGTAACTTTTGGGGATCTAATACACAGCATGGTGACTATAGTTAACAGTATTGTATTATACATTTGAAAGTTGCTAAGAGAGTAAATCTTAAATGTTCTCACCACACATATGCACACACACAAACACAGGTAATGTAAAGTGTTAACTAACCTTATTCTGTTAATCATTTCACAATATATGTCAACTAAAAACACGCACAACATTAAAGCTATGAGTCGAGTTTTATTCAGTGCCTTACAGCAGATTATAGCCCAGAAACAGCCTCTCAGATAACTTTGATGAACCATTCCAAAGAGGCAGGGGAAGAGATAGTGTATATATATACATAAATGTGTGTGTGTGTGTGTGTGTGTGTGTGTGTGTGTTTATTATATGCATGCATATATAGAGTATTGGCTTCCCTGTTGGCTCAGAGGTTAAAGCATCTGCCTCCAATGAGGAAGACCTGGGTTCGATCCCTGGGTCGGGAAGATCCCCTGGAGAAAGAAATGGCAACCCACTCCAGTATTCTTGCCTGGAGAATCCCATGGACAGAGAAGCCTGGTGGGCTACAGTCCACCGGGTCACAAAGAGTCAGACACGACTGAGCGACTTAACTTTCACCTTCACTTTTCATAGACTTTTGTGGGTGCCTTGGAAAGAAAGAAGATCAAATCAATAAATCATAAAGGAAATCACCCCTAAATATTCATTGGAAAGACTGATGCTGAAGCTGAAGTTCTGATATTTTGGACACATGATATGAGGAGCCAAGGCATTGGAAAAGACCCGGATGTTGCAAAAGATTGAGGGCAAGAGGAGAAGGGGATGACAGAGGATGAGAAATTGGATAGTATCACTGATTCAATGGATGAGTTTGAGCAAATTCTGAGAGACAGTGAAGGACAGGGAAGCCTGAAGTGCTATAGTTCATGGCATCACAAAGAGTCAGACATGACTTAGCCACTGAAAACAATGCATACATATATATTATATACATATATATATGTATGTAAATTTGAGGAGGTGAGGAAATACATGTAGTCAAGCATACTTATTGGTAAAGGACTAATGCTAATCATAAACAAAACAAACAAACAAAAGACAGATATCAAGGTTAAAGATTTTAGTGCTTATCTATGCATGGGAAGATTCAAGTATCTGAGGTCACTGAAATTCTTCCTTAGATATAATCTTAACTATCCAGGATCCTGTATATCTAAAGCACAGAATGCTCATCCTGAGCCCCTTTCAGGTGTATTTGTAGGTCAATAACTGCAATAGCTACTGGTTTGAGCTTATAGAACTATTTGGTTGGTGGAAACATAACTGGGGTTTTGGACTGAATTTTAAACCACTATCATGAGGCTCAAACACATCTTTACTAACCAACATAAGACCTATTATAATCAACACATTTTGCCAACAAGGAATAACCTTGCTTATTCTTGTAGCATAAAAATCTGTGTTTGGGGATTCAACGGTCTCCTGGAAAGCATTTTCTTCCTCCTGCTGGTTGTGGAAGTGCTTTCTAACCAAAAAGTTGTTGAGATGCTTGGAAAAGTGGTAGTCACTCGGTGAGAGAGGTCAGGTGAACCTGGAGGATGAGGCAAAATCCTGTGGCCAAACTGGTTCAACTTTTGAAGCTTTGGTTGTGCAACCTTTGGTTGGATGTTGTTGTAGAGAATGACTGAGCTCTTTCTGTTGACCAATGCTGGCTTCAAGTGTTGCAGTTTTTGGTGCATCTCATCAGCTTGCTGAGCATACTTCTCAGACATAATGGTTTCACCAGGATTCAGAAAGCTGTAGTGGATCAGACAGGCAGCAAACCACAAGAGTGACCATGACCTTTTTTTTTTTTTTTTTCTTTTAGTGCAAGTTTGGCTGTGGGAAGTGATTTGAAGTTTCTTCTTGATACAATCAATGAGTTGGTCACCAATGGTGGTCGTATAAAATCCACTTTTCATCACACATCACAATCTGATTGAGAAATTATTCATCGCTGTTGCATAGAATAAGAGAAGACAACACTTCAAAATACCAATAATTTTTTTGATTTGCAGTCAGTTCATAAGGTACCCACTTATAAAGCTTCTCACCTTTCCAATTTGTTTCAAATGTCAATGACCATAGAATGGTCAACATTGAATTCTCCAGCAACTTCTTATGTAGCTATAAGAGGATCAGCTTCAATGATGGTTCCCAATAGTTATTGTCAATTTCTGATAACTGGACACTATGCTCCTCATCATCAAGGCTCTCATCTCCTTTACAAAACTTCTTGAACCACCACTGCACTGTATGTTTATTGGTTCCTAGGCAAATGTGCTGTTGATGTTGTGAGCTGTCTCTACCGTTTTATGACCCATTTTGAACTGGAATAAGACAATCGCTTGAATTTGCTTTTTGTCTAATATCATTTCCATAGTCTAAAATAAACAAAATAAACAGCAAATAATGATACATTAGCAAAAAAACATAAAGTGAGAAATTCACATTAAAATGAGGTATAGCATAATCATATTTACTGTATTCCAATATCAAATTTCAACAACAAAAATTGAATGCGGTAGACGTAAAAATCGCAATTGCTTTTGCACCAACTTAACACCACAGTCGCTCAGTCATGTCTGGACCCTTTGCAACCCCATGAACTGTAGCCTACTAGGCTCCTCCATCCATGGGATTCTCCCGGCAAGAATACTGGAGTGGGTTGCCATTTCCTTCTCCAGGGGATCTCGCCAACGCAGAGATTGAACCCGTGTCTCCCACGTTGTATGCGGACAATTTGCCATCTTAGGTTTTTCCAGTAGTCATGTATGGATGTGAGAGTTGGACTGTGAAGAAAGCTGAGCACCGAAGAATTGATGCATTTGAACTGCGGTGTTACAGAAGACTGTTGCAAGTCCCTTGGACTGCAAGGAGATCCAACCAGTCCATTCTAAAGGAGATCAGTCCTGGGTGTTCATTGGAAGGACTGATGCTAAAGCTGAAACTCCAGTACTTTGGTCACCTCATGTGAAGAGTTGACTCATTGGAAAAGACCCTGATGCTGGGAGGGATTGGGGCAGGAGGAGCAGGGGTCAACAGAGGATGAGATGGTTTGAAGGCATCACTGACTCAATGGACATGGGTTTGTGTGGACTCCAGGAGTTGGTGATGGACAGGGAGGCCTGGCATGCTGCGATTCATGGGGTCACAAAGAGCTGGACACAACTGAGTGACTGAACTGAACTGAACACCACAGTGGGCAACATTGTTTATTTACATATACATATGTATACCAAATCATCATGTTGTTTATATGTTATATGCCAACTGTATCTCAGTAAGCTGGAAGAAATAATATCATAAAGTCATGGAGAAAAACATGTATTTTTCATGATAATAGAGGGGAAAATATCTTACTATATACAGAAAATTAAATCTAGATTTCTACTTTACACTATAGATAGACCAATTAAAGCCCAAATCAAAGGCTCAATTATGGAAAAGTAAATCTAAAGTTAAATTATCAATTGAAGAAGATATCTGTGATCTAGGTGTATGGTAATAAATACTCAAAAAATCCAAAAAGTAAAAAAAATAAATAAACTAAAAAAATGGATCTGCTGCTGCTAAGTCGCTTCAGTTGTGTCCGACTCTGTGCGACCCCAGAGACGGCAGCCCACAATGCTCCCTCGTCCCTGGGATTCTCCAGGCCAGAACACTGGAGTGGGTTGCCATTTCCTTCTCCAATGCATGAAAGTGAAAAGTGAAAGTGAAGTCGCTCAGTCGTGTCCGACTCTTAGCGACCCCATGGACTGCGGTCCACCAGACTCCTCCATCCATGGGATTTTCCAGGCAAGAGTGCTGGAGTGGGGTGCCATTGCCTTCTCCAAAAAAATGGATATGATATCATAAAAATTAAAAACAATTTAATAGGCAAGGTAGATTAGAATAATATATTTGTAATATCTAAAACTGATAAATGATTTATAAAGAATATATGTGTGTATTGTGTATTTAGAAAAATATATTCTTGATCATTTTGGTAGCCAAATATGTTATGTCTCATCCACAGTTTCTGGTTCACAGTTCCCAAACCCCTTGGAATTTCCTGAATGATAAGAGCAATGGACTATTTGGTTTCTTGTCCTCAATTCCTGTAAAGGTTTCAGATAAGGTGATTTCAGGATACACTCCAAGGATAGGGGACTGCTTGCCAGGAGAACCATATGATTAGAGGGTTGGAACTTTCAGTTCCATTCCCTTAATTCTGAGAAGGGAAAATGCGCTGGGGGTTGAATCAATTGTTATTGGCCAGTGGTTCAGTCATTCATGACTATGTTATGAAGCCTCCATAAAAAAATCTAAAGGACAGATTTTATCCCTTTCAGAGAGCTTCCATACTGGGGAACCAGAATGCATGTATGCTACTGGGCCAGACTCTTGCTCCACAAGAATAGAAGCCCCTTTGTTCTGGACCTCACTCTTCATCTGTCTATTGATAAGTATTGATATCTTGATGTATTTTATAATAAATCAATAATCTAGTGAGTAAATAGGTTTTCCTGAGTTCTATGAGTCATTCTAACAAGTTAATTGTATCTGATGAGGGGATATGATTGTATAAGCAGAAGGGGATCCCTGGACAAAGAGATTCAGGCATTGCTTTCTTGACATAGGAGAAGTCATATTTGGTAAAATATTTTGTAATCTAAGCCTGGCCACAAGGCTTGCCCTTGTACAGGTCTCAGTAATTAATGATCTTAAGAGAACAAAGAATTCAAGAACAAAGGAAAAACAATCAAGAAACAATAGTTCCTCCTGATGGGATATACATAATAATTTAGTACATATCTTTGACTTCTCCAAGTACTAAGACACCCCCATTTAGATGAAAGATAGTAACTAGATGCTGAGATCCCAGACTGGAACCTGCAAAATGATGATGTTGATCTTTTTTTGACCCTCATGATCTCAATCAACTAAAGCTTGGACTCTATGTCAATCTTTCCACCTATTCTATGCTAAATTTTCCTCTGCTCAAGCCCCCTCATAAATATGCATTTACTGCCTAAACCTCTATGAATATGTATGTATGTTTAACTTACAGTTTTCCCAATTTTGCTGTTCAGAGAGACGTTAGTTTGGGAAAAACACTGAGTGTTCTCCCTAATTGCCACAAGTTAAGAAGTCCTTCCTCCTCCTATTCTTTGACTTCCCTGAATCTTCTGACTCAACATTCACCAAGCAGCAAACTCAGTTTTCAGATAACAGTCGGAATCTCTGATTTACCACCAGTTGGTCAGAAGTACAGACAGAAACTTGGACTTGTGATTGGCATCTTGAGTTTGAGGGGGTAGTGGAAATTTCCAATTTGTTGGTGGTTGGTTAGAAACATGGTAACAACTTGGGCTTGTCACTGGTGTCATAGCGGAGAGTGATCCTATAGGACTGTACCTACAAAATTTGCTTCTATTTTTAGATAGATTGCATCAGAAAGGAGTTGAACTCTTGGGGACCCTACCAGCATTTGGGCTTCCCCAGTGACTCAGCTGTAAAGAATCTTGACTGTGATGCAGAAGCCACAGGAGATATAAGTGTGATCCCCAGTCAGGAAGATCCCCTGGAGAAAGGCTTAGCAATCCATTCCAGTATTCTTGCCTGGAGAATTCCATGGACAGAGGAGCCTGGCAGGCTACAGTCCATGGGGTTGCAAACAGTCAGAAATGACTGAAGTGACTTAGCATGCACGCACGCTACCAGCATCTGAGAATTTCTTGTCTGTGTGGGGAAGGCTTCATTTATACTTTGCAATTGGGTCCAGACACTGGGAATAAGTAACTGAAAATACCTGAAAAAAAGACAGAAACCTTGATAGAAAAACAAAAGCTTTGAAAAGGCAATTCAAAGAAGAATCTAAACATCCAACAAATATATGTAGGGTTGTTCAACCTTAGTATTAATCAAATTACCATAATTTTTAATAATAAGACATAACTTTATATCCATCAGAATGTTTAAAATCAGAACATAGGACCATTCCAATTATAGTCAAGAATGTTGGGTAGACAGGAACTTCCAGGCTGTGCTGGCATTGTATACCGCAACCACTCTGAAATGCCATCTGGTAATATTTAGCAAAATTATGTATGCATATTTCCTATGACACAGAAATCTCAGTCCTGGTATATATTCCAGAAAATTCTTGCACAAATCAGTATGTCAATATTTATAGAAAACTCAGCATATTTTTATGGTAATAGAAAACACAGGCATCCTAGGTATCCATCATCAAGGAATTGTTCAGTGAGATGTGATGGATATGGACCATAACGCAGCAGTCAGTTCAGTTCAGTTCATTTCAGTCGCTCAGTCGTGTCCGACTCTTTGCGACCCCATGAATCGCAGCATGCCAGGCCTCCCTGTCCATCACCAACTCCCGGAGTTCACTCAGACTCACGTCCATTGAGTCTGTGATGCCATCCAGCCATCTCATCCTCGGTCGTCCCCTTCTCCTCCTGCCCCCAATTCCTCCCAGCATTAGGGTCTTTTCCAATGAGTCAACTCTTCGCATGAGGTGGCCAAAGTACTGGAGCTTCAGCTTTAGCATCATTCCTTCCAAAGAAATCCCAGGGTTGATCTCCCTCAGAATGGACTGGTTGGATCTCCTTGCAGTCCAAGGGACTCTCAAGAGTCTTCTCCAACACCACAGTTCAAAAGCATCAATTCTTTTGCGCTCAGCCTTCTTCACAGTCCAACTCTCACATCCATACA
>SJXQ01007529.1:0-14552 GCA_006408695.1 Aepyceros melampus
CAAACTATTGAATGTCCTGCCCTTTTTCTTTTCTTTCTTTCTTTCTTTTTTTTTTCTTTTTTACAATATTTTATGTCAGTAACAAGAATGATCTTTTTCAAATTGATTTTCTCTCCACTAGCTACTTTTACTATCAGAGATAGAGTTTTGAGGAGATAACCTTCCTGTATTGTGTGACTGAGGAAATAGATATACAGTGTTCACAGTAATCAACTTGAAAAGAAATTTGATCCAACTTTTCTGTCCCAATCTGCATCATTTCTTGTTTCAGTTCAGCTTTAAAAAGTTTATTCCTTTGAATCATTGTCTTAAATAGGTTGTCTAAAGATTAATGTGCCACTAGTGGGGCTGACTCCATAATATCTTGCTATGAGTTAACAAAAATGAGAGAGAGCCTGAGGAACTAGTACGTGTTGGAGCAGAAGTTTCAACAAAAATGAGGAAGGTGGCAGGATTAAGCCCAGGATATGGTGGGTAGCAAGCAGGTGATGGGTACAGGGATGAACGGATAGCACGGAAAAACTGATGATGTCAGTAGAAATGACATACAATCTTCTCCTGCTGTACAATCTTACCTAGGGCCAGATCTGCCCAGAAATTCAGTATACTGACTATTATTTTCATCATAGAGAAAGAGAGCATGGGGGAGAAACAGAGATAGGAGAAGTAAGAGGAGGAGGAGTAATGGAAGGAAGGAAGATAAGAGAAGAGAAGAAGAAACCCTCCCTATGTGTAGTTGCTAGCTGTCTTAGGAATTTCTAACAGATGGGTCTAAATGACTATTTCCTATCCTGAGACTTTTTTTTAAATTAATTTTTATTTTTTAGTTTGTTTCGCTCAGTCGTGTCCGACTCCTTGCGACCCCATGGACTGTAGCCCACCAGGCTCCTCAGTCCATGGAATTTTCCAGGCAAGAGTACTGGAGTGGGGTGCCATTTCCTTCTTCATTGTTTTGCTTTACAATACTGTATTTGTTTTGCTATACATTGACATGAATCAGCCACGAGTGTACATGAACTCCCAATCCCGACCCCTCCTCCCCCCCTCCCGCCCCACACCCTCTCTCTGGATTATCCCCGCGCATCAGTCCCAAGCATCCTGCATCGAACCTAGACCGGTGATTTGTTTCACTTATGATATCATACATGTTACACTGCCACTCTCCCAAATCATCCCACCCTCTCCCTCTCCCACAGAGTCCAAAAGGCTGTTCTATACATCTGTGTCTCTTTTGCTGTCTTGCATACAGGTTTATCATTACCATCTTCTAAATTCCATATATATGTGTAAGTATACTGTATTGGTGTTTTTCTATCCTGGGACTTTATGGTTTTGCTTTTCTGGATCCCCTTTTAGGTGGCTCAGATGGTAAAGAATCTGCCTGCAATGCAGCAAGCCCGGGTTCAATCCCTGGCTTTGGGAAGATTCCCTGGAGGAGGATATGGCAACCCACTCCAGTATTCTTGCCTGAGAAACTGCCCTGGTGGCTCAGATGGTAAACAGTCCACCTGCAATGCAGCAGACCCAGATTCAATCCCTGGGTTGGAAGATTTCCTGGAGGAGAGCATGGCAACCCACTCTAATATTCTTGTCTGGAGAATCCCATGGACAGAGGAGCATTGTGGGCTGCATTCCATGGGGTGGCAAAGAGTCAGCCACAACTAAGTGACTCAGTTCACCTTATCAGTTCAGTCACTCAGTCGTGACTAACACATTACTTACATCGTTTCTTCAGAAGGGTATTGTCCTAAGTGAGATAACTTTGGCAGAGTGGCAGAACTGTTACATTTCTTAGCATTCTTGGGTTATGGCTAAAAAATTTCCCATAAACATATACTAAATGTAGGGTAAAATAGAATGCTATGGACCCTTGGAAGTATCTTGTTGCACAATGAATAAACGAAAGGGGATGTTATCTGACATGGTAACAAAAAGCATAGCATCAGGGAAACAGTGAACCATTACCTACACCTTCTTTGTTTTTTTTATTTTTAGTCTAAAAACTGATTTGACAGTTTATACTCAGGAAAATGTTGATGTTCACTCTTGCCATCTCCTGTTTGACCACTTCCAATTTGCCTTGATTGGAAAAGGCAATTTGCCTTGATTGGAAAACTCAGCAGTGGTCACAGAACTGGAAAAGGTCAGTTTTCATTCCAATCCCAAAGAAAGGCAATGCCAAAGAGTGCTTAAACAACCATACAATTGTACTCCTCTCACATGTTAGTAAAGTAATGCTCAAAATTCTCCAAGCCAGGCTTCAACAGTATGTGAACTGTGAACTTCCAATGTTCAAGCTGGATTTAGAAAAGGCAGAGGAACCAGAGATCAAATTGCCAACATCCGTTGGATCATCTAAAAAGCAAGAGAGTTCCAGAAAAACATCTATTTCTGCTTTATTGACTATGCCAAAGCCTTTGACTATGTGAACCACAACAAACTGTGGAAAATTCTGAAAGAGATGGGAATACCAGACCACCTGACCTGCCTCTTGAGAAATCTGTATGCAGGTCAGGAAGCAACAGTTAGAACTGGACATGGAACAACACACTGGTTCCAAATAGGGAAAGGGTTAGATATACATCAAGGCTGTATATTGTCACCTTGTTTATTTAACTTATATGCAGAGTACATCATGAGAAATGCTGGGCTGGATGAAACACAAGCTGGAATCAAAATTGCCAGGAGAAATATCAATAACCTCAGATATGCAGATAACACTACTCTTATGGCAGAAAGCAAAGAAGAGCTAGAGTCTCTTGATGAAAGAGGAGAGTGAAAAAGTTGGCTTAAAACTCAACATTCAGAAAACTAAGATCATGGCGTACAGTCCCATCACTTCATGGCAAATAGATGGGGAAGCAGTGGAAACAGTGGCTGACTTTATTTTTGAGGGCTCCTTGGAAGAAAAATTATGACCAACCTGGAGAGCACATTAAAAAGCAGAGACATGGCCAACAAAGGTCCGCCTAGTCAAGGCTATGGTTTTTCCAGTGGTCATGTGTGGAGGTGACCTGTGGCGGATTCATGTTGATAATATGGCAAAACCAATACAATATTGTAAAGTAATTAACCTCCAATTAAAATAAATAAATTTATATTAAAAAACTAAAATATATATATATATATAAAATTAAACTAACAAATAAAAAGAAAGAAAGAAAGAAAGTTGAGCACCAAAGAATTGATGCTTTTGAACTGTGGTGTTGGAGAAGACTCTTGTGAGTCCCTTGGACTGCAAGGAAATCCAACCAGTCCATCCTAAAGGAAATCAGTCCTGAATGTTCATTGGAAGGACTGATGCTGAAGCGAAACACCAATGCTTTGGCCACCTGATGCAAAAAACTGACTCATTGGAAAAACCCTGATGCTGGGGAACATTGAAAGCTGGAGGAGAAGGGGGCAACAGAGGATGAGAAGGTTGGATGGCATCACCAACTCAACGGACATGAATTTGAGTAAAGTTTGGGAGTTGGTGATGGATAGGGATGCCTGACAAGCTGCAGTCCATGGGGTCACAGAGTCGGACACGACTGAATGACTGAACTGAACTGAACTGACTCAGGAAAGTAATTTCACCCCTCAAATAACCATTAAATATTTGTATCAAGTTAGATTGCATTTATAGAACAGTATTGTGAAATGAAAGGTAGCAGATTTAATGAGAGGGATGTTTTATTTATTTACTTGTGCATATTTGTCACAGCCTTGTATCACAGAGGTTCAGTGCTACCTTGTGGCTATTCATTGACCTAGAGTAGTACATTTGTCCCTCAGTGGATCATCAGCTAGGAATGGTTCTTAGAGTACAGAATGACTATAGTGGTAGAAAAAGAGATAGAGTAAGTGTTGTAAAACCCTCAGAGAGGATGTACTTGACTATGAGCATGTTAATGTAAATTATTCTATTCTATTCTATTCTCTGTTGTCCCAATGAAAATTGTGCTATTTCAGTCCACCGATCAGTGCTTAGTTGTGCTTTTAGATATTCCACTTCATCTGAATATCCTTTTCTTTTCTTCTCCCATTTTTTTATTGAAGCCTTAGCAAAAATAAAAAAATTACATTATTAACTTACTGTGCCTTGGGAGCAGTTACTATGAATTCAAATGCACATTTAATTTAAAATAAAAATTAAAAATATACAAAATGATTATATTTCTTTATGCAAATTTATTTTCCTTCTTGCTAAAAAGATTTATTGCTTTTGCTTTAGATGGAACACAATGAGGCATGAGAACTCTTGTTTCTTTTTCACAGTTGAAAACAACACTGAGTATTAACACAGTCATTAATATTATATAAAATCTCTAGTTCAGTAGGTTATTGATTGTGTGATACCACGCAACAAAGAAAGTGACTATTTGAAAGAGATACAGCTGAACTGTGATAATAATCATTATAGACTCTTGGCTTGAGCTAATCAAGAGGTATTAAGTTATGTTTTTAGGACTTTGAGCTGCTTTTTATGTTGCTACATGGATGATTAGTGAAACAAGGAATTTGAGCTTTATTCAACACAGACAGTTTCATTATTTTCTTTATCTGGTAAAACACTGATTATGAAATCAAATATAAACTTTAATTTTATACTGGAAATATTGTAAAGGCATCAGTCTTCAGATGTGATCCAAAGCCATAACCAGGGAATTCACAGGAAGAGTGTATTCACATTAATAATCTATTATTTATGTAAAGTTGAACTGATACTGTCATTTAGAGCAAATATTTATTAGTATGAAAAATGACTCAATGTCTTGAAATGATCTTTTAAAAAACAGTTACATATTGAAATTTTAATTTTATTTTTTTGTGAACAGTCTAAGGAAATACATGTTGAATTCATAGTTTTATGAACATATTTTCAGTCACAGTGATATGGTTCCAGTAGAAAACAGTATTTTGAAAAGTAATTCTCATGCTAAGCATATCAAATCAGCAAATGCAGTGCATTTCAATGTCTGGTATCTGTGTTTTTCCTTTCTCAGATTTGATATTTCCAACTTGTCTTGGTATAGTAATATAAGACCAGTTTGGATACTACAGACCAAAGGGAAGCAATTTTGCCCCCAGAGGATATTGTAGCTCAGTCAGTAAAGAATCTGCCTGCAGTGCAGGAGACCCGGGTTCGATCCCTGGGTTGGGAAGATCCCCTGGAGAAGGAAATGGCAACCCACGCCAGTATCCTTGCCTGGAAAATCTCAGGGACAGAGGAGCCTGGTGGACTGCAGTCCATGGGTTCGCAAAGAGTCGGGCACGACTGAGCGACTAACACTAACACTGGAGACTTTTGGGTAGTCACAATTTCTAAAATACTTCTAGAAAGCCTGTGTGTATTATACACTTAATACATCGAAACCAGACTAGCCACATTTCAGATGTTCAATAGCCACTTGTAATTGGTGACTACTTGTACTGATCAGAGTAGCTTGCCTATATTCTCACCTTTACCACTATTCACCCATATCTTATGTACAGAAAAAAAATAATAAGGATCTGTTCTGAGTCATGCCACCAAGTGTGACCAGTATGTTCTTCTATTTAGCAAAGGAGTTTGTTCATCCAAGGATTTTATTAAGATTAAAACTTTCATATTAATGTTATATCCCATCTTTAAAATGACCACTTTTATGATCTTTAGTCACAAAATCAGAAGGATTATCAGGAGGATGTGGTACAACCTCCATTTTAGTCCATCAGTTCTTGTACTCACAGTGTCAAGCCTGTTGAGCTGTATCACCTGTATCTCTATCACAGCCTAAAGTCAGTTTAATAATATTAAAAGGGGAGGTACTTTTCAGAGAGGAATCTTAAATAGTGTTTTTCATTTACTCGAAGGAATTCTTATATACAGACAAAATATTTAAGTAGACTGTTCTCATTTAAAATTATATAGACTATTCTTGTGATTTACTCCCATTTAATGTGACACTGGAGTGCTCATTTGTATTTTCATGAGGATGATGAATCTGTGATTAATGACTTATAAATTATATTATGTCAAAACTACCCCTCCTTTTAAAGTACAAGTATTATTGAATTAATTTTACTCTGGGAAAATAAGCAATAAATTAGGGTTATTGTCTGAGTAGCCAGACAGTGCTAACCAGAATCTTGGTATTTCTTGGAGAAAGTTGAAAATACATCTTTCCTTAGCTTTTATTCTCCTGCAAAATATAAGGCTGTCATAAATATAAGATAAACACAATAAGTATTATTTTAATTGCTACTTTGAAAAAGTAAAGTAACCTCCAAATATTAATAAAATAGTGTATTCTCCCACAGAAAGCATAAACAAATTGTTTAGATGATTTAATCTACTGTTGAAAACTCCCATACTACTATATATGGCACCTGTGATGAATTTGAAGAACACTATTTTGGTTGAAGTAACTTAATTTTCGTGCCTTTCCTCCCATGGAATCTCTCTCAAATGGCAAGAAACTTGGAGGAATTTCTGCTTCTTGTTCGAAGAGGTGGCTTCACACTTGGCAATTTCAGGTGTGGTTGATACAACAGCAAAGTCTTTGAATTTCTGTAAAACATGTTAAGAAGGTTCTCCACTCACAAATGATGGGAATCTTAGAATTGAAGAGAATGGATTGTCAAATGAAACATGATGGTAGGTGATAGAATTTGTTGAAATAGAGTATTCTATTCTTCATTAATTATTGCTGAAATGCACCATCTGCTTTAAAAGAATAATCATTTGTGGCATATCATCTTGATATGCCATTCATATGTCTTATGTGTCATTCATGACACATTCATGAGAAAATTAGTTTATTTTTGAACATGCACTTCAGTTCAATTCAGTTCAGTTGCTCAGTCATGTCCAACTCTTTGCGACCCCATGAACCACAGTACGCCAGGCCTCCCTGTCCATCACCAACTCCCAGAGTCCACCCAAACCCATGTCCATTGTGTCAGTGATGTGATCCAACCATCTCATCCTGTCGTCCCCTTCTCCTCCTGCCTTCAATCTTTCCCAGCACCAGGGTCTTTTCAAATGAGTCAGCTCTCTGCATCAGGTGGCCAAAGTTTTGGAGTTTCAGCTTCAATATCCATCCCTCCAATGAACACCCAGGACTGGTCTCCTTTAGGATGGACTGATTGGATCTCCTTGCAGTCCAAGGGACTCTCAAGAGTCTTCTCCAACACTACAGTTCAAAAGCATCAATTATTCTGTGCTCAGCTTTCTTTATAGTCCAACTCTCACATCCATAAATGTCCACTGAAAAAACCATAGCCTTGACTAGACGGGCCTTTGTTGGCAAAGTAATGTCTCTGCTTTTTAATATGCTGTCTAGATTGCTCATAACTTTCTTTCCAAGGAGTAAGCGTCTTTTAATTTCATGGCTGCAGTCACCATCCTCAATGATTTTGGAGCCCAGGAAATAAAGTCAGCCACTGTTTCCACTGCTTCCCCATCTATTTCTCATGAAGTGATGGGACCAGATGCCATGATCTTAGTTTTCTGAATGTTGAGCTTTAAGCCAACTTTTTCACTCTCTTCTTTCACTTTCATCAAGAGGCTCTTTAGTTCTTCTTCACTTTCTGCCATAAGTGTGGTGTCATCTGTATATCTGAGGTTATTGATATTTCTCTCAGCAGTCTTGATTCCAGCTTGTGTTTCATCCAGCCAAGCATTTCTCATGATGTACTCTGCATATAAGTTAAATAAGCAGGGTGACAATATACAGACTTGACATACTCCTTTTCCGATTTGGAATCAGTCTGTTGTTCCATGAACATCCACTTACTAGAGTCATTAATTTTGTATATTTGGCCAGTATGCTAGGGTAATAATACAGTGGGTGATCTACCTTTCAGCCAGATAATCTGTTAGATCTGGTAGAGAATGACTCCTTCAGTTCTTTCCAAATTCTTGGGTGAAGAGAATGAAGATATGTCTTGCCAATGAAGTTATATCAGAGGTATAGTACTGGTCAAATTGATATCTAAATGCTTGAAATATTTGGGAGAAGCTAAGTTTCATAAATGTCTATGTAAGAGTTTGATGGTTATCTTCCAAGTAGACTCTATGTGCATCAGTAGTACTCTTGCCCCGAAAATATAAAATGATATGTGTTTTATAAGCAGGTAATCAAGAACAGTGTGATAGGTAATATTAATGACTCAGTATTTTACCTAATATATAATACATTCATTTCTTTATAGCATGTGAAACACAGCATGTGAAACAAAATATGTTCTATACAAATGGTAATAGTAGACAATATACTAAATATTTGAGTCTGTTCCTTTAAGGGTCACCTAAAGCATCTTTGCATCTTTTTCAATTCCTTCTCAATAATCTAATGACTGATTCTCATTCTGTAATGTGGAAGTTATTAATTTTATCTTGAATATCTTTGGCAGATATTTCTATCTAATTCCCCCTTAACTATTCCCTTCCTTTGGAAGACAAGCACCCTTAAGGGAAATGACTATCTTTGATTCTTCTAAATAATTTTTCCCAAATCTAGCACTCTTAATCAGTATTGGTTTTAATGATACTGAATACGATATACTATTCCCCATTTTGAGATTAATTGGCTGTTATGTATTAAGGAAAGAGTTTAATACACAACACATTTTTCAAAGAGAAATCAGCCAGATGGATTTTTTTCCATTTCAGTGGTTGACAGACTTTTTTATTTATTCCACGTGGCATGTGCTCTTTCTGTCACATCTCTCATTTTAATGAGTTGATAATGTCACCAAATGGTTTTTGGCTATATCAGAACCTGTATGTGGAGGAAGTAACTAGAATTCCCTTATGAATACCTGCAAATGTCAAAAGAGTTTCTGTGGAGGCATTAAGGGAAAAGAGAACATCTGAGTTAGTGAAAAAAGGGAAGACACACTTTCTGGTAGATCTGTGATAGAAAGTACTTCGGATGGTGCAGTCTTTTCTTCAGAAACATAGGAAGCAGGGCTGACTCACTGTGTCTGTGTGTGTGTATGTGTGTGTGTGTGTAACTGTGACTCAACTTGATTCTTTGTTCACCTAAAAAGGTATTTAGTATACTAGATACTAGTGTATTTACTAGTATATTTATTTACATCCATGGAGTTAGTTTAGGTTTACTACTGAACATTGAAGAGTTTGACAAATACACATGTATTATTTAAACTACCTATAACAAATACAGAGAAGGGAATGGTAAACCACTTCAATATTCCTGCCTTGAGAACCCCATGAAGAATATGAAAAGGCAAAAAGATAGGACACTGAACGATGAACTCCCTAGGTCAGTAGGTGCGCAATATGTTACAGGAGATCAGTGGAGAAATAACTCCAAAAAGAATGAAGAGACGAGGCCAGAGCAAAAACAACAGCCAGTTGTGGATATGACTGGTGACGGAAGCAAGCTCTGATGCTGTAAAGAGCAATATTGCATAGGAACCTGGAATGTTAGCTCCAGGAATCAAGGCAATTGGAAGTGATCAAACAGGAGATGGCAAGAGTGAACATCAACATTTTAGGAATCAGTGAACTAAAATGGGCTGGAATGGGTGAATTTAACTCAGATGACCATTATATCTACTACTGTGGGGAAGAATCCCTTAGACGAAATGGAGTAGCCATCATAGTCAACAAAAGAGTCTGAAATGCAGTACTTGGATGTAGTCTCAAAAACAACAGAATGATCTCTGTTCATTTCCAAGGCAAACCTTTCAATATCACGGTAATCCAAGTCTATGCCTCAACCGGTAATGCTGAAGAAGCTGAAGTAGAATGGTTCTATGAAGACCTACAACACCGTCTAGAATTAACACCCCAAAAAAGATGTCTTTTTCATTATAGGAGACTGGAATGCAAAAGTAAGAAGTCAAGAAACACCTGGAGTAATGGGCAAATTTGGCCTTGGAGTACAGAATGAAGCAGGGCAAAGGCTAATAGAGTTTTGCCAAAAGAATGCGCTGGTCATAGCAAACATCCTCTTCAAAAAACACAAGAGAAGACTCTACACATGGACATCACCAGATGGTCAACACCAAAATCAGATTGATTATATTCTTTGCAGCCAAAGATGGAGAAGCTCTATACAGTCAGCAAAAACAAGACTGGGAGCTGACTGTGGCTCATATCATGAACTCCTTATTGGAAAATTCACTTAAATTGAAGAAAGTAGAGAAAACCACTTGACCATTCAGGTATGACCTAAACCAATCCCTAACAATTATACAGTGGAAATGAGAAATAGATTTAAGGAACTAGATCTGATAGAGTGCCTGATGATCTCTGGACAGAGGTTCGTGACATTGCACAGGAGACAGGGATCAAGACCATCCCCAAGAAAAAGAAATGCAAAGAGCAAAATGGCTCGCTGAGGAGGCCTTACAAATAGCTGTGAAAAGAAGAGAAACCAAAAGCAAAGGAGACAAGGAAAGATATACCCATTTGAATGCAGAGTTCCAAAGAATAGCAAGAAGAGATAAGAAAGCCATCCTCAGGATCAGTGCAAAGAAATAGGGGAAACCATAGAATGGGAAAGACTAGAGATCTCTTCAAGAAAATTAGAGATACCAAGGGAACATTTTATGCAAAGATGGGCTCGACAGGACAGAAATGGTATGGACCTAACAGAAGCAGAAGAGATTAAGAAGAGGTGACAAGAATACACAGAAGAACTGTACGAAAAAGATCTTCATGACCCAGATAATCATGATGGTATGATTACTCACCTAGAGTCAGACATCCTGGAATGTGAAGTCAAGTGGGCCTTAGGAAACATCACTATGAACATAGCTTGTGGAGGTGATGGAATTCCAGTTGAGCTATTTCAAATCCTAAAAGATGATGCTGTTAAAGTGCTGCACTCAATTTGCCAGCAAATTTGGAAAACTCAGCAGTGGCCATGGAACTGGAAAATGTCAGTTTTCGTTCCAGTCCCTAATAAATGCAATGCCAAATAATGCTCAAACTACAGCACAATTGCACTCATCTCACATGCTAGTAAAGTAATGCTTAAAATTCTCTAAGCAAGGCTTCAGCAATACATGAACTGTGAACTTCCAGATGTTGATCAAGCTGGTTTTAGAAAAGGCAGAGAACCAGAGATCAAATTGCCAACATCCGCTGGATCATGGAAAAAGCAAGAGAGTTGCAGAAAAACATCTATTTCTGCTTTATTGACTATGCCAAAGCCTTTGACTGTGTGGATCACAGTAAACTGGAAAATTCTGAAAGAGATGGCAACACCAGACCACTTGACCTGCCTCTTGAGAAACCTGTATGCAGGTCAGGAAGCAACAGTTGGAACTGGACATGGAACAACACACTGCTTCCAAATAGGGCAAGGATTATGTCCAGGCTGTATATTGTCACCCTGTTCATTTAACTTATATGCAGAGTACATCATGAGAAAGCTGGGCTGGATGAAACGCAAGCTGGAATCAAGATTGCCAGGAGAAATATCAATAACCTCAGATATGCTGTTGACACCACTCTTATGGCAGAAAGCTAGGAAAAGCTAAGAGTCTCTTGATGATAGAGGAGAGTGAAAAGTTGGCTTAAAACTCAACATTCAGAAAACTAAGATCATGGCATCTAGTCCCATCATTTTGTGGCAAATAGATGGAGAAACAGTGCCCACAGTGGCAGACTTTATTTTTGGGGCTCCAAAATCACTGCAGATGGTGATTGCAGCCATGAAATTAAAAGATGCTTACTGCTTGGACAAAAAGCAATGACCAACCTAGACAGCATATTAAAAAGCAGAGACATTGCCAACAAAGGTCCATCTAGACAAGGCTGTGGTTTTCCAGTAGTCATGTATGGATGTGAGAGTTGGACTATACAGAAAGCTGAGTGCCGAAGAATTGATGCTTTAGAACTGTGGTGTTGAAGAAGACTCTTGAGTGTCCCTTGAACTTCAGGAAATCCAACCAGTCCATCATAAAGGAAATCAGTCCTGAGTGTTCATTGGAAGGACTGATGTTGAAGCTGAAACACCAATACTTTGGCCACCTGATTTGAAGAGCTGACTCATTTGAAAAGACCCTGATGCTGGCAAAGATTGAAGGCAAGAAGAGAAGGGGACGACAGAGGATGTGATGGCTGGATGGCATCATCAGCTGGATGGACATGAGTTTGATCAAGCTCAGTGAATTGGTGATGGATTGGGAAGCGTGGTGTGTTGCAGTCCAGGGGTCGCAAAGAGTCAGACATGACTGAGCAACTGAACTGAGCGGAACTGATTGCAAATAAAACTAGCCTCCAGGCATTAACTCAAAGACTGACATCTGCCTACTGAAACAAAGCATGCAGGGAGCCCCAAGCTTCCTAGTCTCATCTTTGTTGTGCACTTAGTATTTGTATGACCATGGCAAGACATTTAACCTGTGAGTCAGTTTCTACATCTGTAAAATCAGAGATTTGGATGTCACATACTTTAGTAACATCACTTTAGTGAGTCTTCACTCTGAAGGTTTGCATGTGGTTATGTGTGAATAAGACAGCCTTGATTTAATTCCCTCCTATATCACTTAGCTAGTGCTAAGATTGTCTCATCATTTTCAAAAGGGATATAAATAAGCATGTGTTAGGAAGATTAAACACAAATAGGGATGTAAAATGCTTATGATATATAGAATCTCTCAAATTTTAACTACTGTTATGAGTTTTTAAGCCATCAAAATGCCTTAAATATTTTTGTTTAATTTTAGTATAAAGCCTTCTATTTGCAATATGAATAGCAATATGAATTTGCAATATGAATGAACTCTTCTGGTTCACCTTTTTAGATTATGTTCCAAGTTTGATCATAAGTACAAAAGAAAAACATAGTATATTTTATGACATATGCTTTATTGTATGGAAAAATATTTCTGAAGATACGGAGTGTCAAGAGCTAAACTAATCAATGAAAAATGTAAATGTCTTTAATGAGTAAGTCAGTGCTGTGCTATGCTTAGTCACTCAGTCCTGTCCAACTCTTTGCGACCTCATGGACTGTAGCCCACCAGGCTCCTCTGTCTATGGGATTCTCCAGGCAGGGATACTGGAGTGGGTTGTCATGCCCATCTCCAGCAATCTGTCCAACCCAGGGATCAAACACAGGTCTACCCCATTGCAGGTGGATTCTTTACAGTCTGAGCCCCAAGAGAAGCAGTGTAAATCAATGTAAAATGCTTATTTCTATATGGATTTTGGCATATTTCAAATCTTTGCTCTTAAAAAGAATGTATAATCTAGATATCAATGTAAGAAGTAAACAGTAAAAGTAGTATAATTCATAGTTGTTAACAAATATTAAATACTGGACTTTGAACAAGTCAGATTAGCATATGATTTGGTGATGAGAAAAATCCTGAGTTAGGAGACAGACAGTTAGTCAACTAAATGTTGATATAGGGCTAGACTGCAATGAACAGAGAGTGATGCACATGAAGTGGAAGAACGGCATGAGTATTAGGGCAGGAGTGGAAAAGACCGTGATGTGTTTTGGAGACAGTGGATAGATAGGGCTGGAGATGTTAAGGAGATAAGGCTAAAATGATGAAACTGAGATGCTTAAAGCCTGTTTAAGGACTAAGATTTTTCCTTCCAAGACAGAAAGAGAAAAGTGTAATTTTAACACAGGACAAGTAATTTGCAGGGGTGTACCTAGCCTTTCCTCATAGCTCAGCTGGTAAAGAATCTGCCTGCAATGCTGGAGACCCTGGTTCGATTCCTGGGTCAGGATGATCCCCTGGAAAAGGGATAGGCTATCCATGCCAGTATCTTGGGCTTCCCTGGTGGCCCAGATGGTAAAGAATCTACTTGCATTGCAGGAGACCTGGGTTGGGAAGATCCCCTGGAGGAGGGCATGGCAAGCTTGCATGCTGATGTTATTGGCTAAGTCTAGCCTTTACATTGATCTGATTTGTTGTCATATAGCAGGTACTTTGCTCTCACTGGCTGGCTTCTACCTCAGTTTGCTCTGATTGGCGGACTCCTGGTCTGTACATTGCTCTGATTGGCTGACTTCTAACCTGACCTATTTGGCTTACCTCAAGCCTGTACATTGCTCTGACACCTAACGGCTCACCTCTTGTCTGAACATTGCTCTGATTGGCTGACTCCTAGCCTGAACTTTGCTCTGATTGCCTGACCTCAGGCCTGTACTTTGTCCTGATTGGTGGAATCCTAGCCCATACTTTTCTTTGATTGGCTGAGTCCTGGCCTGTACTTTGCTCTGACTGACTACTTCTTAGATTGTCCATATGTATGATTGGCTGAATACTAGCTCATACTTTGCTGTGATTGTCTGAATCCTGGCCAGTACTTTTTTCTGATTGGCTGACTCTGAGCCTGCAAATCTGAGCATGTACATTTAACTGTTTTAGCTGACCTCAAGCCTGTAATTCGTCCTAATTGGCTGACTCCTAGGCTGTATTTTGCTCTGATTGGCTAACTCCTATCCAGTAGTTTGCTCTGATTGGATGATTCCTGGCCTGTACTTTGCACTGATTGGCTGACTCAAAGCGTGCATGCTGATGGTATTGGCTAAGCCTAGTCTTTACATTGATTTTATTTGCTCTTATTGTATTGTGGTCTG
>SJXQ01007529.1:14717-52040 GCA_006408695.1 Aepyceros melampus
CCTCGTAGTTTGCTCTGATTGGCTGAACTCTAGCATATTCTTTGCTCTGATTGGCTGACTCCTAGCCTGTTCTTTGCTCTGACTGGCTAAGTCCGAGTCTTTACTTTGCGCTGATCAGCCGAGTCCTAGCCTGTACATTTCTCTGATTGGCTGAACTCTAGCATGTGTTTTGCCTGATTGGCTGACTCCTATCTTGTATTTTTCTCTGATTGGCTAACTTCCATCAGGTAGTTTGCTCTGATTGTCTGACTACTGGCCTGTACATTGCTCTGATTGGCTGACTTCTAGCCAATACCTTGTTCTGATTAGCTAAAGGCTAGGCTATACTTTGCTCTGATTGGTTGACTTCTAACCTGTTCTTTTCTCTTATTGGCTGAGTCCAAGCCTGTACTTTGCCCAGATTGGCTGAGTCATAACCTATATATTTCTCTGATTGGCTAACTCCCATCAGGTAGTTTGCTCTGATTGGCTGTCTCCTAGCCAGTTCCTTATACTGATTGGCTGAACTCTAGCCTATACATTTCTATGATTGGCTGACTCCTAACTTGTCCTTAGCTCTGATTGGCTGAGTTCAAACCTGTACTTCGCTATGACTGGCTGAGTCCTAACCTGAACATTTCTCTAACTGGCTGAACTCTAGCATCCATGTCCAGTTCTAACTGTTGCTTCTTGACCTGCATACAGGTTTCTCAGGAGGCAGGTAAGGTGGTCTGACATTCCCGTCTCTTGAAGAGATGGAATGCTAACAGGAGATGGTACTAATAGGAGTGCTGTTAGTACCACCTAAGTTCTCTCTTATTTCAGTGTCGTACTTCTAGAGTCATTTGAGGTGCACGCTAAATCCTTAAATAAGCATGTTAACTTTTGTTAGGGCTCTTCACTGAACAGTTCACTAATATGAAAGTATCTTGACCATGAATTACTATCAGGTATGGACAGTATGTGTGCATGTGCTAAGTCACTTTAGTAATGTCTGACTTTTTGTGACTCTATGGACCATAGCCCGCAAGGCTCCTCTGTCCATGGGATTCTCTAGGCAACAGTACTCGAGTGGGTTGACGTGTCCTCCTCCAGGGTATCTTCCCTACCCAGGGATCAAACCTGTGTCTCTTATTTCTCCTGCATTGGCAGGCAGGTTTTTTTTTTGTTGTTTTTTTTTTTTTACCACTAGTGCCACCCAGGAAGCCCCATGGATAGCACAGGAAAAGCAAAAATTACAAGAAAATTCATTCAGTAAATGCTGGTTGAACTCCTACTTCATCCAGCCCAGTGTTATGGCTGACACTATATTCATCTATTGCATCCTTTAAAAATTAGCCTTGTTTAAAAATCACATGCTTCAGGGATATCTTCATAAATAAGATGGTGATTGTTTTACAATATAAAAAATTATCATATAGAAGTATTTACTTTTCATTGCCATTTATAAAACTTTATCTTAAAAAGGTTGATGATGATTAACATAGTAAAGTGTCAATAATTTAAAACATATTTTGCTCACTGAATATATGTGATTTCCTTGTGAATCAGTGAATAGTATACTAACACACATTTGCCTAGCTTTTTACATTATTAAGACCTTTTTACATATCAACTCCAATCTGATGTTTACAGGATTCTGTGAGTGCCATAGGCAAGGTGCCATCTCTATTTGAGAGGCAAGGAATAGCCTCAGAACACTGAAGGGATTGCCCAAGATTATCCAGGAAGAGACCCTATCAAGAATCTGACCCTCTGAGGTAAAATTCAGAGTTGCTTCCACTATGCCACACTACCTTCAAGCAGTCTTTCATTCACTCATTCAGTAAATCTCTCAAGAGCTTACTGGGTGCTAAGTGTGGGTGCTGGGGAGAAGGTGGTCTCTAACTTAGAGATGAGGTTCCGTGGAGCATGGAGAGATTGTCATGGAACTTCTCTGAGGAAGTGACACCTGAAAAGTGTCTAAGGAAACAGCCAGGAAGAAAGTGGGAGAATTTAATCCAGGCAGAGGGAATAGGATGGAGAACGCCTGAGCTTTCCATGTAGGAAGAATTGAAAGAAGGTTAGCATGGCTGAAGCATTATTAAAAAGAGGAAGGTGGCCTTAAATAGGGTTGTCAGTTCAAGCAAGTAGAAACAATGTTTGCCAGGCTATGTAAGCCATGGTGAAGAGGCTCCTCTCTGTTCCAAGTACAGTGGGAAGCCAGGGAAAGGTGGTTGGCTATGTTCTATGCTGCAAGTCGGAAAACATCCCCAAGTGAGAAATATCATTGTAAACTGTTCAGCTGACTTCAGTGCATTTCCATTCTTTCCCAAGATCTTGTCATATAAAGTCCTGGATGATTTAGTTCCTTTCCCATTCTTCAAATATCTGGATCTTTGGTTTGGTTTGGCTTTTATCCAGTTTTGGTAGTTGTTTTCAGCTGGTATTTGGTCTGATAAAAGCTCACCTGCAACAAAAGTCTCCTCTCACTTTCTCTGAAGACTACAGGCCTACCTCAGAGGTAGTGTGGGCTCCAGACTTCTGCTATAAGGTGTATAGCACAATAAAATGAGTCACACACATTTTTTGGTTTGACAGAGTATATAGAAATTCAGTTCAGTTCAGTCGCTCAGTCCTGTCCGACTCTTTGCGACCCCATGAATCGCAGCACTCCAGGCCTCCCTGTCCATCACCAACTCCCGGAGTTCACCCAAACCCATGTCCACAAGTCGGTGATGCCATCCAGCCATCTCATCCTCTGTTGTCCCCTTCTCCTCCTGCCCCCAATCCCTCCCAGCATCAGAGTCTTTTCCAATGAGTCAACTCTTTGCATGAGGTGGCCAAAGTACTGGAGTTTCAGCTTTAGCATCATTCCTTTCAAAGGAATCCCAGGGCTGATCTCCTTTAGAAATTATGTTGATACTATTCAGTATTCTATTAAGTGTGCAATAGTATTATGTCTAAAAAAAATGCACATAATTTAATTTCTTTTAATGTGGATGAGGAGAGGCCAAGTGGAACAGGGAGACCTGGAGTCACATCCTCCCACAGACTCAACAAATTAGCACAACTATTGGTGAGAAAGGCCTGAAGAAGAGCAGGAACGTTCTTCTACAGCTAAAGGTGTAAAGGAAGAACCATGGAACAGGTAGGAGGACATGGTTCAATGTCCATATCCATGGTTCCAAGTCCATGGTTCCATGTCCCTAGAACCATGGAACAGCAGTCTAGTCAAGACCCATACAGTCAGGTAGGCAACCAGCATTTGAGAAGTGAGCCCTACATTTGATGTGGCTTTTGCCCTTAGGATGTTTACCAGGTCTCAGGCTGTGCAATGGTGAGACGGCAAGAAACCAAAAACTAAAGATGCACAGAGCTTTCAGAAATTTCATGGTACTGGGTAGAGAAAAATTACAGTTTATTATTATAGTTTATCAAGGAAGAAGGGCCTTGATAGCTCTCCAGATTTCTGTGAACACTCCTCAAGACAAAGGGCAAATAAAAATAGACCAACTCCCACAAAGCCTGTAACAGCCTAAAATTATCTCAGTGCTGGAGAGCATCAATATGATCTGGCCCCACTCTAATTGCTGACAAAAAGAAGGTTTAATCCCTTTCAGGGAAGACAGCATCAACCAGACCAGAGAAACAGGGAGAGATAGATCCAGATAGATAGATCTTGTTTAAAATAATATCAGTCTTGTCAAAAATTTGATTAACCATCAAGTTGAGAATAAAAAAGAGAATTTAGTCAAGGCAAACTGAGGATTATAACCCATGGGACAGACTCTCAAAGTTCTGAGAACTATTCCACCTGTTAAAAGCTGAAGGCACAGTCATCCACATTTTTGAGACAAAGGATAGAACATCAAAATGGCATACTGACATTTTACATAAAGTTCACCAAAGATAGATAGTCCAGATAAATACAAACAAAGAGAACAGAAAGCTACCTGACTGCCACAGACTTCGGGAAAAATACTAAAATTTGATTAACCATCAAGTTGAGAATAAAAAAGAGAATTTTAGTCAAGGCAAACTGAGGATTATAACCCATGGGACAGACTCTCAAAGTTCTGAGAACTATTCCACCTGTTAAAAGCTGAAGGCACAGTCATCCACATTTTTGAGACAAAGGATAGAACATCAAAATGGCATACTGACATTTTACATAAAGTTCACCAAAGATAGATAGTCCAGATAAATACAAACAAAGAGAACAGAAAGCTACCTGACTGCCACAGACTTCGGGAAAAATACTAATCTTTTAAGAAGTGACATTGCTAGTGTCCAAAGAAAGGGAAAATAATTAATCTTTATGGTCAGGCAGGCACTCTCATCTTTAAGGAGGTCTGGTTAATGTGTAATTCAGATGCACATTGCACATTAGAGAGAGAGGGAGGAGACCCATACAGACAAAGAATTTTATGTTTAAACTTTCTTGTCCTGCCTTAAAATACAAATTTTATTTCATCACCAGGAAATAGGACCAAAAGACAGAGAAGTAAGAGAAAACTAGGCAATAAAAACAGACCCACAAGTAACCCAGATATAGCAGTTATCAGACATGGATTCTTTTTTAAGTGGGAGTATGAGCTTACCTGATAGCTCAGTTGGTAAAGAATCTGCCTGCAATGCAGGACACCCTGGTTTGATTCCTGGGTCTGGAAGATTTGCTGGAGAAGGGATAGGCTACCCACTCCAGTATTCTGGCCTAGAGAATTCCATGGACTGTATAGTCCACGGGGTCACAAAGAGTTGGACATGACTGAGCTATTTTCACTTCACTCACTTTACATGAGCTTATGAGAAAAGTATTATGGGATTACCAGCTACACAAAATGTTTATCTGAGGTTGAAAATGTCATAAACTTATGTTGATGCCAATCTCCTCAGTTACGGTTCCCCACCCCCCAACAATGCCATCCTACCCTTTGGACTTTCAGTGTGCCTTAGCCCACTTCTAACAAAGTCTCTAGCCCTGTGCTTAAGACTTCTTTACTCCAGAACTGTCAAAAGCCATCCTTACTGCTGGGCTCAAAATAGGCCTAAAGTGCTTCAAATAATGATTCTCAGGAAATGGTGAATCAAAGCCCAAGTAGGACAATTCTGAGGTCTGTGTTTTGCACTGTTTCCCCATGGAAACTACTTTAGCTGACTTAATAGTACATCCTTTACTGGATGTGTTCTCTCCCTTTACTTCCCATTTCTCAGCCAGTATAATCTATACTCCCCAAATTAACTCCTTTACCCAAATCCTTGTTTCAACGTCTGCGTCTGAGGGAGTCAAAACTTAAGCTCTCACACATACTGGTGGAGGCTCAGAGAAATATGTCTAGAGTTGGAGTTTCGCCAGGTAAGTGCAACTGAGAGAGAGAGGAGAAGGGAGCATTATTATAAATTTAACAGAAACTTGGGGAAAAGAAGAAAAAAGTATAAAATCACCATTGGATATATCCAATTTTCATATCAACTCCCCTCATTTATAAAATGTCCTCTCTTCACCCCCATTGCCAATTTAGGTCATCTCAACATCTGTGGAATATCTAAAATTTAAAAAATAACATTCAAAAATACCTGAATAGTGAAAAAATTCTTCCAGAAACAACTAGATAATATGTAAAGAATTGTGTGGTTTTGGAAGGGAATGCTTGNGAAATTTGCTAATTATGCTTAACAAGATTAAAAATATGTACCATAAGGCTAAAAATAAGGAGCAAGATAAAGACAATCCAGATTTTTAAAATAACAGCATAATAAGATTATTAGTGATACAATTAGAGTAGAATTTAAGTTTAAAATAATTCAGTGAAACAAGCTTGGATTTTTGTGTCATCAAATGATATGGCCATCAAGAGTATATATAACAGCTCAGTATAATTACTTACTGAATATGGTAATGTCAAAATGTAAAATGAAATGTTTTCCAAAAATACTGTAAATAGATGAATCCACATAGAGGGAATCCTTCATGTATTTTCTCAGAAATTTACAAATAAAGTAGACAAAAAATAGAAAATTTAAGCAGAATTAATAAGCTTAGTCAAAAAGATGAATAGAGAAAATTTTGCACAAGGAACAATTCTCTGTTAAGTCATTCTGGAACTTTCCCCAAAACTGACTATATTAGAGCCACATAGAAAATTATAATACAAAAAGAGTATCATGTTGACTACATTCTCTGAATTCTGTACCATGAAACAAGAATTGAAAATAAATTGAGGACTTCCCTGGTGGGCAGTAAAGGGGAATCTGCTTGCCATTTCAGGGTATACGGGTTCCATCCCTGGTTCGGGAGTATTCCACATGTTTTGAAGCAACTAAGCCTGTGTACCACAACTTCTGAAGCTCTCACGCCCAAACCACTGAGTCCTCATGCTCCAACTATGGACCTGGGGCACCTAGAGCCTGTTGCTCTGCAACATGTGAAGCCATGACAATGAGAAGCCCATACACAGCAACGAAGATAAATAATTTTTTTTAAGGATTGCTCATAAATATTTTAAAAAATTTAAAAATAAATTGAAAACTTTATTTTGCATTTGACTTCAAAGACAAGTTATAGTTAGGATTATATATATAAAGTAGAAAATGTAATGGAAATAGTGTAATACATAATTTCTTAAAGCATTATTTGTACAAACCTGAGAAAGTTCAGGTTCAAGATGGCAAGTGAGGTACCCACATTTCTATCACAGTTTCAGTTTCAGTGAAAGCCACCCAGCTGTGTCCGACTCTTTGCAACCCTATGGACTATACAGTCCATGGAAATTTCCAGGCCAGAATACTGGAGTGAGTAGCCTTTCCCTTCTCCAGGAGGTCTTCCCAACACAGGGATCAAACCCAGGTTTCCTGCACTGCAGGCAGATTCTTATCATCTGAGCCACCAGGGACACATTGACCTCTTATTTAGCAGAAGGTCCCAGAAAGAAGTATAAAATATGAAAGAATTAATTACCTTAGAAGAAACTTTGCAAATCATGTGGTTAAACAACAAGGAGATACATGGAGACCTTGTCAATTAGTACTGGTTGTCAGATTAGCCCTGAAAACAAAACTGGTTAAAGAAAACACTCATAATAGTAAAAAAAAAATGATTTTTCACTTAAGAACGTGTGTGTGTGTATTCCTAAAATATACATGTATCTGCAGTACATTATTGACAAACTAAATGTTGTAGATTCTTAAAAGAAAAATTATTCATGACCTAGTAGATGTTATCCCAAGAATTCAAGGAAGTTTCACAATTTAAAATATGGTAATGTAATTCTTTTGAGAGACACATTAAAAGGAAAAATAAACCATACAAGTATTTCAAAAGCTGCTGGAAAAGACTAACAACATTAACAGCAAAGTCTATTAAAATTCTTAGCTAAATATAGATTTCTTTCAATCTCATCAAGAAATAGGGGGCAAATATGGTACCTAAATGTGAATTAATGAAGTAGTACTCTTAATATACTCAGTAATATATTATACATGCCTAAACATGGGTAAGTGAAAGTCACTCAGTTGTGTCTGACTCTTTGCAATCCCATGGATGATACAGTCCATGGAATTCTCTAGGACAGAATACTGGAGTGAGTAGCCTTTCCCTTCTCCAGGGGAATCTTTCCAACCCAGGGATCAAACCCAGGTCTCCCACATCACAGGTGGATTCTTTACCAGCTGAGCCACAGGGGAAGTCAGAAGATATTAAGAAGAGGTGGCAAAAATACACAGAAGAACTATACAAAAAAGATCTTAATGACCCAGATAACCACAATGGTGTGATCACTCACCTAGAGCCAGACATCCTGGAGTCTGAAGTCAAGCAGGCCTTAGGAAGCATCACTGCAAACCATGTTAGTGGAGGTGATGGAATTTCAGTTAAGCTACTTCAAGCTTCACTCATATTCCAGCAAAGTTGGAAAACTCAGCAGTGGCCACAGGACTGGAAAAGGTGTTTTTATTCCAATGCCAAAGAAAGGCAATGCCAAAGAATGTCCAAACTACAACACAATTGCACTCATCTCACATGCTAACAAAGTAACACTCAAAATTCTCCAAGCCAGGCTTCAACAGTTCATGAACTGAGAACTTCCAGATGTTCAAGCTGGTTTTAGAAAAGGCAGAGGAACCAGAGATCAAATTGCCAGCATACACTGGATCGTGAAAAAAGCAAGAGAGTTCCAGTAAAACATCTACTTCTGCTTTATTGACTACGCAAAGCCTTTGATTGTGTGGATCACAACAAACTGTGGAAAATTCTGAAAGAGATGGGAGTACCAGACCACCTTACCTGCCCCCTGAGAAATCTGTATGCAGGTCAGGAAGCAACAGGTAGAACTGGACATGGAACAACAAACAGACTGGTTCCAAATTGGGAAAGGAATATGTCAAGGCTTTCTATTGTCACCTTGTTTATTTAACTTATATGCAGAGTATATCATGTGAAATGCCAGGCTGGATGAAGCACAAGCTGGAATCAAGATTGCTGGGAGAAATATCAATAACCTCAGATATGCAGATGACACCACCCTTGTGGCAGAAAGTGAAAACGAACTGAAGAGGCTTTTGATAAAAGTGAAGGAGGAGTAAAAAAGGTGGCTTAAAATTCAACATTCAAAAAACTATGATCATGGCATCTGGTCCTCTTACTTCATGGCAAATAGATGGGGAAACAATGGAAACAGTAGCAGCCTTTATTTTCTTGGGTTCCAAAATCACTGCAGATGGTGACTGCACCCACGAAATTAAAAGACACTTGCTCCTTGGTTAGCTATGACTAACCTAGTTCAGTTCAGTTCAGTCGCTCAGTTGTGTCCAACTCATTGCAACCCCATGAATTGCAGCACGCCAGACCTCCCTGTCCATCACCAACTCCCCGAGTCCACCCAAACCCATGTCCCTTGAGTCAATGATGCCATCCAATCTCTCATCCTCTGTCATCCCCTTCTCCTCCTGCCCTCAATCTTTCCCAGCATTAGGGTCTTTTCCAATGAGTCAGCTCTTTGCATCAGGTGGCCAAAGTATTGGAGTTTCAGCTTCAACATCATTCCTTCCAATGAACACCCAGGACTTACCTTCCTTAGGATGGACTGATTGGATCTTCTTGCAGTCCAAGGGACTCTCAAGAGTCTTCTCCAACACCACAGTTCAAAAGCATCAGTTCTTCTGTGCTCAGCTTTCTTTATAGTCCAACTCTCACATCCATTCATGACCACTGGAAAAACCATAGCCTTGACTAGATGGATCTTTGTTGGCAAAGTAATGTCTCTGCTTTTTAATATGCTGTCTAGGTTGGTCATAACTTTCCTTCCAAGGAGTTAGTGTCTTTTAATTTCATGGCTGCAGTCACCATCTGCAGTGATTTTGGAGCCCAGAACAATAAAGTCAGCCACTGTTTCCACTGTTTCCCCATCTATCTGCCATGAAGTGATGGGACTGGATGCCATGATCTTAGTTTTCGGAATGTTGAGCTTTAAGCCAATTTTTTCACCAACCTAGACAGCATATTAAAAAACACAGACATTGCTTTGCTGACAAAGGTCTGTCTAGTCAAAGCTATGGATTTTCCATTAGTCATGTATGAATGTGAAAGTTGGACTATAAAGAAAGCTGAGCACTGAAGAATTAATGCTTGTGAACTGTGGTGTTCAGCTGGTTTTAGAAAAGGCAGAGGAACCAGAGATCAAATTGCCAATATCCGCTGGATCATGAAAAAAGCAAGAGTTCCAGAAAAACATCTATTTCTGCTTTATTGACTATGCCAAAGCCTTTGACTGTGTGGATCACAACAAACTGTGGAAAATTCTGAAAGAGATGGGAATACCACACCACCTCACCTGCCTCTTGAGAAATCTGTATGCAGGTCAGGAAGCAACAGTTAGAACTGGACATGGAACAACTGACTGGTTCCAAATAGGAAAAGGAGTATGTCAAGGCTGTATATTGTCACCCTGCTTATTTAACTTATATGCAGAGTACATCATGAGAAACGCTGGATTGGAAGAAACACAAGCTGGAATCAAGATTGCCAGGAGAAATATCAGTAACCTCAGATATGCAGATGACACCACTCTTATGGCAGAAAGTGAAGAGGAGCTAACAAGCCTCTTGTTGAAAGTGAGAGAGGAGAGTGAAAAAGTTGGCTTAAAGCTCAACATTCAGAAAACGAAGATCATGGCATCTGGTCCCATCACTTCATGGGAAATAGATGGGGAAACAGTAGAAACAGTGTCAGACTTTGTTTTTTTGGGCTCCAAAATCACTGCAGATGGTGACTGCAGCCATGAAATTAAAAGGCGCTTACTCCTTGGAAGAAAAGTTATGACCAACCTAGATAGTATATTCAAAAGCAGTTGATGCTTTTGAACTGTGGTGTTGGAGAAGACTCTTGAGAGTCCCTTGGACTGCAAGGAGATCCAACCAGTCCATTCTGAAGGAGATCAGCCCTGGGATTTCTCTGGAAGGAATGATGCTAAAACTGAAGCTCCAGTACTTTGGCCACCTCATGCGAAGAGTTGTCTCATTGGAAAAGACCCTGATGCTGGGAGGGATTGGGGGCAGGAGGAGAAGGGGACGACAGAGGATGAGATGGCTGGATGGCATCACGGACTCAATGGACGTGAGTCTGAGTGAACTCTGGGAGTTGTGATGGACAGGGAAGCCTGGCATGCTGCGATTCATGAGGTTGCAAAGAGTTGGACGCAACTGAGCAACTGAACGGAACTGTGGTGTTGGAGAAGACTCTTGAGAGTCCCTTGGACTGCAAGGAGATCCAACCAGTCCATCCTAAAGGAAATCAGCCCTGAATGTTCATTGGTAGGACTGATGCTGAAGCTGAAGCTCCAACATTTTGGCCACCTGATGCATAGAACTGACTCATTTGAAAAGACTCTGATGCTGGGAAAGGTTGAAGGCCAGAAGAGAAGGGGACAACAGAGGATGATATAATTGGGTAGCATCAACCAACTCAATGAACATGAGTTTGGGTAAATTCCAGGAGTTGGTGATGGACAAGGAGGCCTGGTTTGCTGCAGTCCATGGAGAAGGAAATGGCAACCCACTCCAGTGTTCTTGCCTGGAGAATCCCAGGGATGGGGGAGCCTGGTGGGCTGACGTCTATGGGGTTGCACAGAGTCGGACATGACTGAAGTGACTTAGTATGGGGTTGTAAAGAGTCGGATATGACTGAGTGACTGAACTGAAACATGGGTAAAATCACTAAACCTATTCAAAATTTTTCTGGATTAGAAAACATATTTAAAGTAAGCCAAAACATATAAATGTTAGAAACAGTACTAATTTGGTTTGCACTAGTGAAATATCTACGTGGCCTGATTTTGAAGTCAAACAGCCATTTAGAAGCAAAGAATTCAGTCATCTTCATACCAAATGCACACGCACACACACACATACATACACAGACATCTATCACATTATGTACATGACCAGTAAGTGGTGAGAAAAGCATGTGGTGGTGGTTTAGTCGCTAAGTCGTGTTCGACTCTTGCGACCCCATGGACCGTAGCCCACCAGGCTCTTCTGTCCATGGGATTCTTCAGGCAAAAATACTGGAGTGGGTTGCCACTTCCTTTTCCAAGAGAAAAACATAAACAGATGCAATTTACAATAGTAACCCAGTAAAATTTCACCCTATCTCTAGTGCTGTGATCTAGTCTCCTAACCTCTAATCCCTTATGTATTCACTTGTCTCTTTGCCTTCACCCTTGATTCCTTGCAGTCTTCAGTCTTTTTCAACAAAACAACCAGACCTATCTTTTTTCTTTTCCCCCTTCAGTCAGAGCTACCACTTAAAGCTGAAATTAGGTTTGTTCATAACCTCCAATAGCTTTGTTCTCACTCAGAGTGAAAGTCAAAGACCTTACAGGACCTTGTACAATCATGACTCCCTTTATGTCTGTGAGCTCATTTTCTAAAACTATCCATTTAGTTCTCTCTGTTCCAGCCACATTGGCTTCCTTCCTTTTCTTAGAACATACCAGATATGTGTTTCATCTCATATTGTTCCTCGCATATGCTATTTCTTTGCCTGAGTACAATTCCAAGTTTTGCACAGGAATTCCTTTCTTTTCTCCTCCAGTTATTTATTTAAAGATCATCCTCTTTGTGAAGACCTTACAAGTTCATCTTGTTTAGATTTGTGTTGCCCAGCACAGGTCTTTTCTTTTCCTTAACACTCATCACTATGTTATGTAGTTTATATTTTCCTGATTTATCCTACTTATTCCTATCTCCCCATTGACAAGTATCTAAGAACATGCAGGTTAGGAACTGCACAGAAACATTAGAAACATTCATGTAGATTACAGCATTTTTTTACTCCCCATCTTTGTGTAATGTGCCACTTGCACAAATGTATAAGGTAGGCCTGTTCTCATGATGTATAATACATACAAAGCCTGTTAGAGCATCAATTTTTGCTGAGGTTTTTTTCCCTCTGTCATGTAAGGAGTGAGGTTAATAGTCATGGGAGATGAGGACAAAGAGGTAATGAGACCAGAGTGTGGATGGGCTTTGAAGGTCTTTGTAAGAACTTGGAATTTCCTTGGATTGAGGTTGGAAACCACTGGAGTTGTAACAACATGAGTGGTCTAATCCAGTTTTTGCTCTATAAGGATTACTCTGGCTGTATGTTGAGAATAGAGTAGATGTGAAGGAAGATGGTGTTAATGACATCAAATAGAAGACTGTTATAATGAATCAGGCCAGAAATGAAGGTGACTTGGGAAAAAAGGGATAGCACATCGGAGGTGGAGGGTTGTACTCAGGTCTTGGATATATTGAAAGTAGAACCAAGAATTGCTGATACATTGGATGTGGGATATGGGAAAAAACGTAGAGTTAAGGATAACCAAAGAGATTTTGAGCCTGAGCAACTCAAAATATGTAGTTACCACTCACAGAGGTGGGAGAAGTACCTGGAACAGCATGTTTGTGTTGGTGGGAGATCAGTAGTTGGGCTTTGAATATATCAGGTTTCAGATTTTTATTGGACATTTGGATATATCTGGATATATGACATTGGACTTTAAGGGGAGACATACAAGTTGAGGATACACATTTATGATTTATCAGTCTATCAATGGGCTTTTGTTTTTATTTTTAATTGAGGTAAAAAAATACATAATATTTAATGTACCATCTTAACCATTTTAAAGTGTAAAATTAAGTGATGTTAAATATTATAGATGGTTTTTAAGCCATGATCATGAGAAAGATAAACCAGAGCAAAGAGAAAATGCCTCAAGATTGATTCCTGGGATTTTCAATGTAAAAAAACAGACAAGGAAGAACCAACAAAGCATAGAAGGAAAACAAGTGGAAAAACTAGCAATATGGGGTGAGCTACAAGTCAAGGGGAAAAATAGTTTCAGCATGGAAGTAGTGATCAACTATGTCACATGCTGCTGAATATTTAAAATAGATGAGCATTTAGATTTGACTATGGCCGCCCACTCCAGTACTTTTGCCTGGCTGCATGCAGTCCATGGGGTACTAAGAGTTGGACACAACTGAGCGACTTCACTTTCACTTTTCACTTTCATGCATTGGAGAAGGAAATGACAACCCACTCCAGTGTTCTTGCCTGGAGAATTCCAGGGACGGGGTAGCCTGGTGGGCTGCCGTCTCTGGGGTCGCACAGAGTCGGACACGACTGAAGCGACTTAGTAGCAGCAGCAGCATTCGATTTAGTCTGTGGGGCTCATTAGTGACAGTGGTATAGTAACATTGTTCGTCTCTAGTTTTTCAGCTCTGTCTTTTCCCATGTCCTTTTCCTTGTGACTTTTCACTTCTTCCAGCTAGCGGCAAAGTGTGTCTCTGTCCCTGATCTTGGACTTTGAGCCATGTTACCTGTTTTGGCTGAAGGATCACGGAAAAGGGATCGGAGCTTCCCTGATAGCTCAGTTGATAAAGAATCTGCCTGCAATGCAGGAGACCCCGTTCAATTCCTGGGTCAGGAAGATCTGCTAGAGAAGGGATAGGCTACCCACTCCAGTATTCTTGGGCTTCTCTTGTGGCTCAGCTGGTAAAGCATCCTCCTGCAATGCAGGAGATCTGGGTTCGATCCCTGGGTTGGGAAGATGCCCTGGAGAAGGGAAAGGCTACCCACTCCAGTATTCTGGCCTGGAGAATTCCATGGACTGTATAGTCTATGGGGTTGCAAAGAATCAGACATGACAGAGCAACTTTCACTTTCAATGCCTTCTGAGATACATATGTTTCCATTTGTCTTACCCTTCTGTCTCAGCATGAAGAGAGCATGGTCTAGTAAGCCTGCTGGTCTGAGGAGGATGAGATACACTTGGAGACCCATACCCAGTCTGTGGCTTAGAGCTGCCCAGCCTACCACATGTGCCCATCAACTGCCTCCTAAACAGTTGATTTTGATAGGTGGTTGGTGGAGAGTCTGTGCTTGTTATATAGTTGACTGATGTGGTCACCTTGACAAGAGCTATGTCATTGGAATGATGGACAGAGAGCCTATGTGAAGCAAGTTCAAAGGAAAATGGGAAGAAAATAATTGGGTATAGGCAGTATCTCAAAACTTCTGTGCAGTTTTTATAGTTTTCTCATAAATGGCGAATAAGAAATTGGAATGTATCTGGAGAGAGATGTGGAGTAAAAAATGATTTCTTTCTGGATAGCAGAAACAACAGCATGTTTGAATGCTGATAAGAATGATCCCACTCCAGTGTTCTTGCCTGGAGAATCCCAGGATTTGGAAGCCTGGTGGGCTCCCATCTATGGGGTCGCACAGAGTCGGACATGACTGAAGCGACTTAGCAGTAGCAGCAGCAAGAATGATCCAGTGCAATGGAAGGCAGGAGGGGGAGAATGATGATGCAAGAAAAACAGGTAGAGAATGACTCCAGTCACTTTGAAAGATACCATGTACACTGGTGAAGATTTTTTGGCTTAGGAAAATTTCAAGTTCAGATTGTCCTAACCTGAAAATTCCGAAAATTTTCTACTGAAATATGCTATCAAGTTTCTCTGTCTCTCTAAAAGCAGTAAATGTGGAACATGAGTGGGAAGATGTGTAGTAAAGCCAATTTAGTGGAATGATCATTTAAAGTCTGGAGATCTTCCTATGGTGTGCTTTAGATGCATGATCTCAGGCAGTCCTCTAATTATTTGGATCACTTCATTTCCTCACCTATTAAAAAGTGAATAGAGATATGACCTCTAAATTTCCTCATCTAGTTCTAAAATAGTATTATTCTTTGACCTGACAGTTATGCTTCAGATGCCCCTCTAAGAGCTGTTGCCATCATTATGTAAGCACATAACTTACTGGCATCCTCTGATATAACAGATCTCAAAATTCCTCTTTCACAATAACATCCAAAACTCACCTAAAGTCAGATATTTTAGAATATCTGACATCTGCTTAGTCTTCCAAGACTGGCGGAATAGACTGAATAATAGTTATTTTAGGATGTAATTACTGCACTGTTAAAAAATAAATCCCTCTGCAACTAAGTAATGTCATATTTCTGAGCCACTTATATAACCAAAATGATTTATCCAAATAAAAGAGCATACTTTTGGGAAACATTTAAAGAGTCATTGTAAATGGTTTTCATTACTAGCCTGCTGTGCTGTAAAAGTATGATTCTCCATAGTTTAGTTGGTAGCTATGTGGAACAATGGCAGTTTTCTAATATTACATGTTAAGAAAGCTGAGCTTAATAGCAATAGGGAAAATTAGGATATAGAATACAAGAAAGGGAATAGAAAGTGCTAATAGGCCCTAAATACCATGGAACAAATAGAAGATAGTGGTAAGAAATTGTGGAAAGAGATTAAAAAGCTGACAGTACTTGATAAATTTCTATACAAATAGTAGAGGAGTAGTTGACAACCAAGAGGAGTAACATAAATGGAAATGAGGACCTGAGTAGAACAGACTGAGAAAACAAAGGGGGAAAAAAGAAGTTTCTAGTAAACTTAACTTTGAATATTCAAGTTCAGGGTAACTAATGTCTGTAGTTTTGAAGAGCAACCCACCAAGCCCAGGGATTAGGGCTATGGATAAATAATGATAGGTGAATATATACTAAATATAGATAAACACATTTTCTGAGTATGAATAATTACATTTTATTTAAAATTTGTATAATTTTAAAGGATATCAAGAAACTAAGTTCAGCATAGCATACTAACTAGAATTGGGCAATGCCCATGCATATTAAAATCCGAAGTAGTCCTCAGTTAAGAATTTCAATGACCTGGGATAGATTATTGGATAAAAAAATAAGACCCATCTGTATGCTTCATAGCAGGGAATCACTTCAGAGCTAAAGATATGCACAAAATTAAAGTGAGGGGATGGAAAAAGATATTCCATATAAGAGTAAACAGAAAGCTGAAAGAGCAATACACATATTAGACAAAGTGAAAGTCTCTGAGTCATGTCCAACTCTTTGCAGTTCCATGGACAGAGGAGCCTGGCAGGCTACTCTTTTCCAGGCAAGAATACTGAAGTGGGTTGCCTTTCCCTTTTCCAGGGGACCATCCCAACCCAGGAATTGAACCTGGATCTCCTGCATTTCAGGCAGTTCTTTACTGTCTGAGCCACTAGGGAAACCCCATATTAGACCAAATAGACTTTAAAACAAAGTCTGTAATAAAATACAAAGAAAAGCTTTATATAATGATAAAAGGCTCAATACGAAAAGATGATGTAACATTCATTAACATAAACATACCTAATATAGGAACACTTATATAAAGCAAATATTACAGATATAAATGGGAAGTTGACAATAATAAAGTAGAGGACTTTAACCACCCACTTATATCAGTGGACAGGTCATCCAGATAGAGCATTAGTAAGGAAACAGTGGTTTTAAATGACCCATCAGACCTGTTGCACTTAACAGATATCTATCTTTGGGACATTCCATCCAAAACCAGCATAATACACATTCTTTTCAAGTGCACAAGGAACTTCCTTCAGGATATATCACATTCTAGGTCACAAAAATAAATCTCAACCAATTTAAAATTTAATCAGGCACCATTTCTGACAACAATGGCATGAAACTGGAAATCACGGGAAGGAAAAGGAAAAAAACACAAATACATGGAGACTGAAGAATACACTAATAAAAAACAATGAATGAGTAAAGAAATCAATGAGGAAATCAGAGAATACCTTGAGACAAATGAACATAAAAATACAATTTTTCAAACTATGGCACTCAGCTAAAGCAGTTTGGAGAGGGAAGTTTATAGATACAAGCCTACTTTAAGAAACAAGAATAATCACAAACAACTTAACCTGCCATCTTAAAGAGTTAGAAAAAGAAGAACAAATAAAGCCCAAAGACAGCAGAAGGAAGGAAATAGTAAAGATCAGAGGAAACAAATAAAATAGAGACAAAGAAAAGATCAATGAAACCGAGAGCTGTTATTTTTCTAAGATAAAATTGACAGGCCTTTAGCCAGAGTCATTAAGAAAAAAGAGGACCCAAATAGACAAAATAGGAAATGAAAAAGGAGATATTATAACCAATATCACAGAAATACAAATAATCAGAATATTGCAGTCATGTGCCAACAAATTGGACAACCTAGAAGAAATGTATAAACTCCTGGAAACATACACTCTTCCAAGATTGGATCAAGAAGAAACAGACAATCTGAACACAGTGATTACTAGTACTGAAATTAAATCAGTAATCACAACACTCCTAACAAACCAAAGTCGAGGACCAGGTGGCTTCTCAGGGAAACTTTTCCAAACATATAAAAAGTTGATAACTATCCTTCTCAACTTTTCCAAACAACTGAAGAGAGAAGCCTCCCAAACTCATTATCCAAAGCCACCATTGTCCTGATACCAAAACCAGACAAGAACACTACAAAAAGAAAGAAAGAAAATTGCAGGTTAATATCTCTGATGCATATACATGCAAAAATTTGCAACAAAATATTATCAAATTATAATGAGCAATTAAAGATCATACACCATGATTAAGTAGAATTTATTCTAGGGATGCAAGCTTATTTCAATATCTGAAAATCAATGTGACAGACCACATTAACAAAATTAAAGCACATAATCATCTCAACAGATGCAGAGAAAGTGTTTGATAAAGTTCAGCACCCATTCATGACAAAAACTCTCAACTGAATTAGTGTAGAGGGAACATACCTCAACATAATAATGACCGTTTATAATGAGCAAGCAGCTAACATACTCAGTGGTGCAAAGCTGAAAGTTTTTCCTCTAAAATCAGGAACAAGACAAGGATGCCCACTCTCACCATTTCTACTTAACATAGTATTAGAAGACCATATCACCTTCCAAAATAGTCAGGAAAAGAAATAAAAGGCATTTATGTGACATAAGGATTTTTAAGGTACAGTCCAAATGAGGTATGTAAAGTAAGTTGAAATAGCAATTGGAGTAGCAAGCAACTAAATTCTTAGACTCAAAGTCAAACTATGATTTTTAAAAAAGACTCATCAGAATATTTTAACCAGTAATTCATTATAATTATATAAGCAAATAAGCTGTTAAATGATATATTCTGAAATTTGATTGAACTTCAAATAGTTTCAGTTCTTGCATATGAACAGAGTTAAAGTGCAAAACAATATTCTGCTTTAATCTCATCCCCCAAAAAAGACAACAAGCAGTCTCACTGAGATCCATATTGGCCCAATACTGAAATGTCAAATGCATGATATTAGTTAGCCCATCATTTCTTCAGGTTCTGTAAATAAAGGTTTAAGGAGAAAATAACTAATTCACAGAGAAATAATCTGCATTACTATGACTGGTAAAACATTTAAGAAAGCAAGAGCTACTAAATCTCGTTCTTTTAATGGAATTTCCTGTCACTATGCCACCTTTCTAAGGGCATTGGTTCCTATAGATGCAGTCACAGTAAATCCAATAAAAATAATTAGAAGCTAAAAGTTAGATTTTTTTTCTTACTAAAAAATGGATTAAAATCGGGTGTTTGACACCAAAGTAAGTCCATTCAGTTTCTCAGTTCTGTCTGACTCTGTGACCCCATAGACTGCAGCATGCCAGGCTTCCCTGTCCATCACCAACTCCAGGAGCTTGCTCAAACTCATGTTCATCGAGTTTGTGATGCCATCCAACCATCTCATCCCTTGTTGTCCCCTTCTCCTCCTGCCTTCATTCTTTCCCAGCATCAGGGTCTTTTCCAATGAGTTGGCACTTCACATGAGGTGGCCAAAGTATTGGAGCTTCAGCTTCAGCATCAGGACTGATTTCCTTTAGGATGGACTCTTTAGTTGGATTTCCTTGCAGTCCAAGGGACTCTCAAGAGTCTTCTCCAACACCACAGTTCAATAGCATCGATTCTTCAGCGCTCAGTTTCTTTATAGTCCAACTCTCACATCCATACATGACTACTGGAAAATCCATAGCTTTGACTAGATGGACCTTTGTTGGCAAAGTAATGTCTCTGCTTTTTAATATGCTGTCAAGGTTGGTCATAGCTTTCCTTCCAAGGAGTAAGCGTCTTTTAATTTCATGGCTGCAGTCACCACCTGCAGTGATTTTGGAGCCCCCAAAATAGAGTCTCTCATTTTTTCCCCATCTATTTGCCATGAAGTGAGGGGACCAGATCTTAGTTTTCTGAATGCTGAATTTTAAGGCAACTTTTTCACTCTTTTCTTTCACTTTCATCAAAAAGCTGTTTTGTTCCTCTTTGCTTTCTGCCATAAGGGTGGTGTCATCTGCATATCTGAAGTTATTGATATTTCTCCCAGCAATCTTGATTCTAGCTTGTGCTTCATCCAACCCACCATTTCGCATGATATCAAAGTAGTTTGTCATTCATTTGGCTTAGCTTCTGTGTTGTTATAATGACAAATGACTGAATTTGACTTCATTAAAAAAAACTTCATTATTACATACATACTATGCTAAATATTTGAAGTGTCACCTCATTTAACAACCTTTATTTCTGATTCAAGCCAAAGATACATTAATAGATGGGAGAGTCAGAATTCAGATCTAGATCTGCTTCCTTTAAAATTATGTTTTATTGTCACAGGCTGTCTTTGAAATACCATCTGGAGACAGGGTGTGGGAAGAGGAGTGAGGATAAATAGTAATAACTATGCAAATGCATATATGAATATAGATCCATAGCTAGATAAATTGATGGAAAGAAGTGTTACATACTATGGATGAATATTTAAACTTTATGGACAATTTGTAAAATGTTGAAGCATATCAAGCACACTGATTTTGTTATAGCATACTAATTTCACTAATTTTATCCATCATCTCTATTCAATTGTAACTATAACATATTTACCACAAAGGTATTAAATATTACCATAGCCAGAGGGTAAACAATAGGCAGATCTGAGTTCAAAGTACAATAACTCATATAAACTTCAGTTTCTTCAGTTGTAAGATAGAGATTTGGAATATATTGTTCTATCCAGAACTTACCCCATGGCCAGTGGTTGTGGGTTCTGATACAGTTTGGGTCCAAGTTAGAATCAATCTTTTTTCCCCTTCACTTTCTATAATTGAGTAACTTAGAAAATAATAATTTAAGATGAGAGCTATACTGGCCCTGAATTGCTTGCTTATTCCCAGAGTGTAGGTTTCACACCTTCTCCTGGAGACCTTAGAGACAGATTACAAGATAATGGTCCTTCTTCTTCAACCAGTCTGGAATCATTACCAAGTCCTGCAGAGGTAGCCAGGCTAGTCTGTGCTATTTTTGTGAGAAGTGTCAGCAATGGTGAAAATGATGCTTTGTTTGTTGTCCTTGAATTTGTCAGACTCAGTTTTCAGAGCATGTTTAACTTTGCAGTGGCTGAGCCTGGCTTGGGGCTCCTTGTCCATGAGATTCTTCAGGCAAGAATGCTGAAGTGGGTTGCCATGCCCTCCTCCAGGAGATCATCTCGACCCAGCGGTCAAACCTGGGTCCCCCACTTTGCAGGCAGATTCTTTACTGTCTGAGCCACCATCACTTTGTAATTTTATTATTTACCCAACTCACTTCAGTGAACATACATTTTCTTTTTTTCTTTAATTTTATTTTACAATACTGTATTGATTTTGCCATACATTAACATGAATCCGCCATGGGTGTACATGAGTTCCCAATCCTGAACCCCCCGCCCACCTCTCTCCCCATATCATTTCTGTGGGTCATCCCAGTGCACCAGCCCCAAGCATCCTGTATCCTGTATCGAACATAGACTGGTGATTTGTTTCTTATACATTATACATGTTTCAATGCCATTCTCCCAAATCATCCTACCTTCTCCCTCTCCCACAGAGTCCAAAAGTCTGTTCTATACATCTGTGTCTCTTTTGCTGTCTCGCATACAGGGTTATCATTACCATCTTTCTAAATTCCATATATATGTGTTAGTATACTGTATTGGTGTTTTTCTTTCTGGCTTACTTTATTCTGTATAATCAGCTCCAGTTTCATCCACCTCATTAGAACTGATTCAAATGTATTCTTTTTAATGGCCGAGTAATAGTCCATTGTATATATGTACCACAGCTTTCTTATCCATTTGTCTGCTGATGAACATCTAGGTTGCTTCCATGTCCTGGCTATTATAAACAGTGCTGAGATGAACATTGAGGTACACATGTCTCTTTCAATTCTGGTTTCCTCAGTGTGTATGCCCAGCAGTGGGATTGCTGGGTTGTATGGCAGTTCAATTTCCAGTTTTTTAAGGAATCGCCACATTGTTCTCCATAGGGGTTGTACTAGTTTGCATTCCCACCAACAGTGTAAGAGGGTCCCCTTTTTTCCACACCCTCTCCAGCATTAATTGCTTATAGACTTTTGGATCACAGCCATTCTGACTGGTGTGAAATGGTACCTCATTGTGGTCTTGATTTGCATTTCTCTGATAATGAGTGATGTCGAGCATCTTTTCATGTGTTTGTTAGTCATCTGTATGTCTTCTTTGGAGAAATGTCTATTTAGTTCTTTGGCCCATTTTTTGACTGGGTCGTTTATTTTTCTGGAATTGAGCTGCATAAGTTGTGCGTATATTTTTGAGATTAATTGTTTGTCAGTTGCTTTTGAGAAAGAAGAATGGAACTGGAGGAATCAACCTGCCTGACTTCAGTCTCTACTACAAAGCCACAGTCATCAAGACAGTATGGTACTGGCACAAAGACAGAAATATAGATCAATGGAACAAAATAGAAAGCCCAGAGATAAATCCACATACCTATGGACACCTTATCTTCGACAAAGAAGACAAGAATATACAATGGATTAAAGACAATCTCTTTAACAAGTGGTGCTGGGAAAACTGGTCAACCGCTTGTAAAAGAATGAAACTAGAACACCTTCTAACACTATACACAAACATAAACTCAAAATGGATTAAAGATCTAAACGTAAGACNCCACATTTCTACCAAAGACAGGAAAACTAAGAGTTAATTTGTTTGCCAAGGAAGTCTAAATTCAATAAACCTGGCCTGATTATTTATCTACGTACAGTAAGAATAATGATTTGCCATATAGGTGCTTTTAAATCTGCTTTGCTGGAGCGGTGTATAAGGAGTCTCCAGAAGGAAATTTTAACAGCCTGTTGAAGTTAGGAAGCCACAGCAAAGACTTGTCAAACCTAGAGATCTGGATGATCTGGCAAGCTGTATCGTCCATAGGGTCACAAAGAGATGGACATGACTGAAGTGACTTAACATAAGATTGTTCTCAAAATGTTCTTGTGACGCTGGTATACCACTCAATATGGAAGATTAACTTTAGGCCAAATGCTTGGAGTAGATAACAGAATAATGTCTAAAAGTTTTTATCAATTCTTCAGTATAGAATAGTTCTTGACTTCACTGTGTTTTAATGAAGGAGGACCTTGCCAGGCTCCTCTGTCCATGGGATTCTCTAGGCAAATATACTGGAGTGGGTTGCCACTTCCTCCTCCAGGGGATCTTCCTAATGCAGGGGTCAAATCCATGTCTGTCTCCTGCATTGGCAGGTGGGCTCTTTACCACTAGCGTAACCTGGGAAGACTTTATGAGAACTTGTGCACACAAAGAACATATTTAAGTTAAAGACACACAGAAGCCTATCAATACAAAATTTAAAAAGGCATTTTTTTCTAATTCTGAGGTGGAATACACTCTAACTGATGTTTTTGTTTGTATGTCTCACTGTTAATGGAACATAGAACTATGGTATTTTATGCAAAGTTACATGGAACAACAGACTGGTTCCAAATCAGGAAAGGAGTACATCAAGGCTGTATATTGTCATCCTGCTTACTTAACTTATATGCAGGGTACATCAGAAGAAACTCTGGGCTGGATGAAACACAAGCTGGAATCAAGATTGCTGGGAGAAATATCAATATCATTAGATATGCAGATGACACCACCCTTATGGCAGAAAGCGAAGAAGTACCAATGAGCCTCTTGATGAAAGTCAAAGAGGATAGTGAAAGCTCATCATTCAGAAAACTAAGATCATGGCATCCAGTCCCATCACTTCATAGAAAATAGATGGGGGAACAGTGAAAAGAGTGGCAGACTTTTGGGGGGGGTGGCTCCAAAATCACTGCAGATAGTGACTGCAGCCATGAAATTAAAAGATGCTTACTCCTTGGAAGGAAAGTATGACCAACTTAGACAACCTATTAAAAAGCAGAGTTATTACTTTGCCAACCAAGGTCCGTCTAGTCAAGGCTATGGTTTTTCCAGTAGTCATGTATGGATGTGAGAGTTGGACTATAAAGAAAGCTGAGCACCAAAGAATTGATGCTTTTGAAGTGTGGTGCTGGAGAGACTCTTGAGAGCCCCTTGGACTGCAAGGAGGTCCAACCAGTCCATCCTAAAGGAACTCAGTCTTGGATATTCATTAAAAGGACTGATTTTGAAGCTGAAACTCCAATGCTTTGGCCCCCTGATGTGGAGAACTGACTCATTTGAAAAGTCCTGATGCTAGGAAATATTGAAGGTGGGAGGAGTAGGGGATAACAGAGGATGAGGTGGTTGGATGGCATCATGGACTCAATGGACATGAGTTTGAGCAAGCTCCAGGAGTTGGTGATGGACAGGGAGGCCTGACATGCTACAGTCCATGGGGTCGCAAAGAGTAGGACATGACTGAGTGACTGAACTGAACTGAACCATTGAAGTTAAGGAATACGTTCTTAGGAATTTAATTTACATTGAATATCTTATCAATTACTCCTCAATTGTAGTATCATTTTCCTTTTCACCTTGTGAATCTTTAGCCTTAAATTGCCATAATTAAATCATCAAGGAATGACTTTTACAAATTGGCCAAATCAAGGAGCAGACGTCTTTGCTGCAGCTGTGGTTGTTGTTTTGTTGTGTATTTTTATGCTTTCCCTAAAGGGCAGATTATGAGTAGAGACCATTTGAGTAGAGATCAAACTGATCGTTTGTATTCTCAAACAATAGGTAGTTTTTCATACAGTGCTTTTTGATATCTAAATAAATGCTTTCAATGTTATAGAGTTGCTGTATTAACCTGGGAAGTTCAGATATGTACCATGATAAATAAAGTTATATCAGGTAACTTGTATGTATATTTATTGGGTTGGCCAAAATGTTCAGTTGAGTCTTTCCAAAACCTTATGGAAAAATTCAAAGTTTTTGGCCAACTTAGTATTTCCTATGAGAATATTCTCCTGATGTTTTCTTCACTTTTTCATCAAACTGGAAAAAGTGAGAGATTTTTGTAATTCCTGGCCATGGTTGATAGACAATATTCTATTAGCAATTTTTTTTCATGTTAGTGATTCTTTGCAATTTATGTCATGTTAATAATGTTTTACAATTATTTCTTTGTACATATGTGGAGCTAATTTTATCTATAAATTACAAGCTATACTTTGATAATTCCACTGTCCTTTATATAAACTATTTGGACAAATGTTAAAATTATTTTGAAAACAAATGACAATTTCATTTATTTCAGGATGAAAAATACAAACTTACTTCATGATTATATACAATAGTAAGTGTTTAGTGATTTTAGCAACAAGAAACAGAATTAAGGATAAAAATTATGAAGGTAAAGAAAATTTGTCTCTATTTACATACATATGTAAAATCTAATCCTTAAAACAATTTCTTGCATATGAAAGTTGCTCAGTCATGTCCGACTCTTTGTGACTCCATGGACTGTATAATTCTCTAGGCCAGAATATTGGAGTGGGTAGCCGTTCCCTTCTCCAGGGGATCTTCCTGACCCAGGAATCAAACCTGGGTCTCCTGCATTGCAGGCAGATTCTTTACCAACTGAGCTATCTGGGAAGCCCTTCTTGTATACAAACTATATATTTTACATACACACATATGAACATATATATATATATACATACTCATTTAATATTATATAGGGAAAAAATCTCCCTCTCCCCAAATTTCCCTAAAATTGTAAAATATTATTTATGCTTAAAATACAGATACATGTCCACTTTAAGTTTAACCTATAATATATATTTTTATCTTCCCCATTTTATTATTGGTATATACATTTGGTATTTATAAAATAGTCAATAATAGAACTATGAATGTATTCCTTATATCATAAGCAATGCAGAGTATCAGTTGTTGGATATTATAAATTGTATTTCAAATTGAAATTACTATTGATTCAAAAGTTCCCCTATAGTTAATAGAACAAACTTTAAATGTCTACCCATTGAAAGAGCCACACAGTGCTGTAATGATGACAAAATCACTTTCGCTCTTCTAAAGCATAAAATTTCTTACATATAAGAGTTAGAAAGAGATGTGAGGTAAAATACATTGAAAGAATGCTATCCAGTCACAGAGAGAAAAAATAGAATTTATACAACATAATAAACATCCATAGTAGTTACCTGATTATGTGTTATGTAATAACTAATGGCATCGCAGTTGAACATCAAACCTGTTATTTGAAAGAGCTATCATGGTTTCCATGATTGCAAAAAGAAGGGTGATTTCAGGAATTAGTTTTGATTACATACTAAAGACTAAATTTCACTTCTGTTAACATCAACAAAGATTAAATATTTCCTCATAAACAAGGTGGAAGTCAAAGTAGCTTTGAAAACAGCATCAGAGTTACTTCATTAACCCATTAGTTACAAATAGAATAATTGTTCAGTTATATTAAATCAATTTTGTGAGAAAATGCATCATGTTTTATGGACAGAAAAAATTTAAAAACATTTAACATTTGGATTTCCCAGAATCTATTTACCCCTCCAACATAAATGGAATCCAACAGGAATATTATATTATATCCTTTCTTGTTATTTCTAGTCACTAGTATTTAGTGGCATCACTTAGCTGCTGTCCTTTATGTTCCCTGACTCTGATTTGTTTCTTGAGATTGGTGCACAAGGCACATTGTAAATGAGATATTAAGTGTGTGGAAGTTGCAGTGAATTTAAGAACGCATTGGAGCAATGAGGTGTGAGGTTTTGGAGTCTGGAAAGTTCAGCATCTCAGTGGACATGTGCAGAGAGGATGGTGCAACAACATTGGTGGTGAGCATCAGTGGGATTTTGGGACATGGCATTGGACATATCTTGTGTCCCTCAGCTCCTGTTCCCAACTGCTCCTGAAAATTTTCAGGGAGGTCTGTGAACTGTCTGATTTTCTTCCAATAAATTCTTCTTATGCTTAAGATAGCCAAGGTAGGTTTCTGTTGTGGGCAATCAAGAATGTTCACTTGTATTGCTTCCTTCTTTCTGAGGTACTTTTTTCTTTAATTGGCAATTGATGATGTAAATCTTTGGTGAACTTGAACTTTAGCAAATTTATGAGCATATGGCTTCCTTGGTGGCTCAAACAGTAAAGAATCTGCTTAAAATGCAGGAGACCTGGCTCGGTCCCTGAGTCAGGAAGATCCCCTGGAGGAGGGCACGGCAACCCACTCCAGTATTCTTGCCTGGAGAATCCCATGGACAGAGGAGCCTGGTGGGCTACAGTCCATGGGGTCGCCAAGATTTGGACAACTGAGCGACATTCACAATGACAACAATGGCTAACCAGGGTATTTTGACCTTATCCAAGGATTGTTCAAGAAATGAAAGAGGCTGTGGATTTTTGGGAAATAAAATTCAATGACCATTAAAGAATTTTTTTTCCACACTTAAATGGAAATGGGAAATGTATGCACTAATTTCAGCAGAAAAAATAAAGCATGAGTAGTGGAATTATGGGAAAACTCAATATAATTCTGACATTATGGTGTATAAAATTGACCACACACCACCTAAAACCATTTTTACCCTTAATTATTCATCCAAAAGACATTGTGAGGTAAATAAGTAAACAAGAAACTATATTTTCTGAGCCTGTAAGTAGCAAAGACTTTTGTGAGAAATCAATCTATTTTAGAGCTTTAATTGAGCTATAATAGTATAGTGTTCAAATGACCCAGTTTAAATTGGTCCTTACCAGCCTATATTATCCCACCCTGAATTGCAATTCACAATATCCAAATAGCTGAGGTCAGGACAATTGCTGAATGAATAAATAAATACCTTAACAAATACTATTTTGCAATATGAAAATAGCATTAGTACAGATAACCCAATCTAAACAGTTATTAACATTTTTAACTATAATCCAATCTCACAATATATATGCTCTATACTCCTAGGAGTTGTTAGCAAAGTTTAATGGAAGTTTGTCTCATCCATAGCTGATTCCAGACCTTGTTGCTCAGCAACTACCTGCCAGATCACATTTCCAAGCCATAATGTAACTGACTCCCTAGAGAGCACTTTAAACAAATGGGAGTTTTCAGCCACTTAATTCAATGCCCTTTACACAGGGATTGCTTCAGAGACCATGAGATTTGGGATTTTAAATGCCCCAGGACCCCTGCTAACTCTAGAGTTTCATAGAATGCTGGTTGCATGTAAGTGCCTGGGACTGCAAAAGTGCACACAGTCCCAATGGAAAGCAGGGGCCTGGCAGGCACCTCATTTCTGAACTGCCATGAAGTGAATGAAATTTCCAGTGAAGAATCTACTGACAAAACTTAAAAAGAGACTGAGAACAGTCTTGTATCATCATTTACCTGAATCTAAGGAGAGAGACATTGATAAAAAAATATACAGATGAAGAGGTACTTAGAAATTCTGGGACATATAATGGTTATGGAAGTTAATGAAGGATGGCATTTTAAGATAGTATGATTGTCAGGGCTGACTCTATCCGAGAAGGCAAAGTGAGTGAGATAAAGCTATGGAATTTGAGGTAAAGTTGCTGATAAGACCAAAATAAATTGGCCTTATCAATCGATTGCTTTTCTACTGAGCACTTTACTAACTCACTTTTTTTAAAAAAAGATTTTTTTTGATGCAGACCATTTTTAAAGCCTTTATAGACTTTTTTTTTTTTTTTACAACTGCTTCTGTTTAGTATTTTATTTTTTTGACCATGAGCCATGTGGAACCCTCACTCCCCAACCAGAGATCGAACCCACACACCCTGCATTGGAAGGCAAGGTCTTAACCACTTGACCTCCAGGAAAGTCCCCTAACTCACTTTTTTGGTGGGTCATTGGTAGTTTACCTTTAAACTTTCTAAGCAATCACTCGCCATCTCTATCTGTGGCCCAAATAAAAGAAAGTAGGGCAAAGGAGATAGGGGGCAGGGTATCAAAATCATTTCTTCATTGTTAGCATCAAGGCAGAATGGAACAAGTCAATCAGAAGGTCTATCATACAGTTGACACATAGGAGCTGTCAAAGTATCCTTTGTCAAGAGACACAGATGGGGATAAAGGGCAAGAGGAAAGATAAGAGAAAACTAGAAATCAAGAAAACAAAGGATATCTGCAAATCAATGTAATATACCACATTAACAAATTGAAAAATAAAAACCATATGATTATCTCAATAGATGCAGAGAAAGCTTTGACAAAATTCAACACCCATTTATGATTTAAAAAAAGCCCTCCAGAAAGCAGAAATAAAAGGAATATACCTCAACATAATAAAACCTATATATGACAAACCCACAGCAAAACATTATCCTCAATGGTGAAAAATTGAAAGCATTTCCCCTAAAGTCAGGAACAAGACAAGGGTGCCCACTCTCACCACTACTATTCAACATAGTTTTGGAAGTTTTGGCCACAGCAATCAGAGCAGAAAAAGAAATAAAAGGAATCCAAATTGGAAAAGAAGAAGTAAAACTTTCACTGTTTGCAGATGATGTGATCCTATACATAGAAAACCCTAAAGACTCCACCAGAAAATTACTAGAGCTAATTAATGAATATAGTTAAGTTGCAGGATTATAAAATCAACACACAGAAATCCCTTGCATTCCTATACACTAACAATGATAAAACACAAAGAGAAATTAAGGAAACAGTTCCATTCACCATTGCAATGAAAAGAATAAAATACTTAGGAATATATCTACCTAAAGAAACAAAAGATCTATATATAGAAAACTATAAAACACTGGTGAAAGAAATCAAAGAGGACACAAATAGATGGAGAAATATACCATGCCCATGGATCAGAAGAATCAATATTTGAAAATGAGTATGCTACCCAAAGTAATCTATAGATTCAATGCAATCCCTATCAAGCTACTAATGGTATTTTTCACAGAACTAGAACAAATAATTTCATAATTTGTATGGAAATACAAAAAATCTCAAATAGCCAAAGCAATCTTGAGAAAGAAGAATGGAACTGGAGGAATCAGTCTGCCTGACTTCAGGCTCTACTGCAAAGCCACAGTCATCAAGACAGTATGGTACTGGCACAAAGACAGAAATATACATCAATGGAACAAAATAGAAAGCCCAGAGATAAATCCACACACCTATGGACACCTTATCTTCGACAAAGGAGGCAAGAATATACAGTGGATTAAAGACAATCTTTTTAACAAGTGGTGCTGGGAAAACTGGTCAACCATTGTAAAAGAATGAAATTAGATCACTTTCTAACACCATACACAAAAATAAACTCAAAATGGATTAAAGATCTAAATGTAAGGCCAGAAACTATAAAACTCCTAGAGGAGAACACAGGCAAAACACTTTCCAACATAAATCACAGCAGGATCCTCTATGACTTACCTCCCAGACTATTGGGAATAAAAGCAAAAATAAACAAATGGGATATAATTAAATTTAAAAGCTTTTGCACAATGAAGGAAACTATAAGCAAGGTGAAAAGGTAGCCTTCTGAATGGGAGAAAATAATAACAAATGAAGGAACTGACAAAGAATTAATCTCAAAAATACACAAGCAACTCCTGCAGCTCAATTCTAGAAAAATAAACGACCCAGTCAAAAAATGGGCCAAAGAACTAAACAGATATTTCTCTAAAGAAGACATACAGATGGCTAACAAACACATGCAAAGATGCTCAACATCACTCATTATCAGAGAAATGCGAATCAAAACCACAAAAGGTACCATTTCACACCAGTCAGAATGGCTGTGATCCAAAAGTCTACAAGCAATAAGTTCTGGAGAGGGTGTGGAGAAAAGGGAACCCTCTTACACTGTTGGTGGGAATGCAAATTAGTACAGCCACTATGGAGAACAGTGTGGAGATTCCTTAAAAAATTGCAAATAGAACTGCCTTATGATCCAGCGATCCCACTGCTGGGCATACACACCAAGGAAACCAGAATTGAAAGAGACACGTGTACCCCAATGTTCATTGCAGCACTGTTTGTAATAGCCAGGACATGGAAGCTACCTAGATGTCCATCAGCAGATGAATGGATAAGAAAGCTGTGGTACATATACACAATGGACTATTACTCGGCCATTAAAAAGAATACATTTGAATCAGTTCTAATGAGATGGATGAAACTGGAGCCTATTATACAGAGTAAAGTAAGGCAGAAAGAAAAACACTAATACAGTATACTAATGCATATATATGGTATTTAGAAAGATGGTAACGATAACCCTGTATGCGAACAGCAAAAGAGACACAGATGTATAGAACAGTCTTTTGGACTGTGGGAGAGGGCAAGGCTGGGATGATTTGGGAGAATGGCATTGAAACATGTATGTTATCATATGTGAAACAGATCACCAGTCCAGGTTCGAGGCATGAGACAGGGTGCTCGGGGATGGTGCACGGTGATGACCCAGAGGGATGGGATGGGGAGAGATGTGGGAAGGGGGTTCAGGATGGGGAACACATGTACACCTGTGGCAGATTCATGTCAATGTATAACAAAACCACTACAATATTGTAAAGTAATTAGCCTCCAAATAAATGAATAAAAATAAAAAAAGAAAAATCAAAAAAGGAAAAATTTCGAGAGAATTTCCAAAACTCTAAGATTCCTCCAGACTTCTCCTTTAGACATATGAGGCAGTCTGTATCAAAGACCACAGCTTGAAACCTTAGTAAAGTGTTTAAGCTGGGACAGAGAGTGAAGTGGAATGCACCTATTCCTTCTAGGGAATCTAAGACACATGGCTCTTTCTCAGTTTCTCTATTTCTATCTCTGTGTTTTTACATACAGACACACAGGTGTAAGAAAATACATTAAATTTTATATAATATGAAATCATTATTAGACATCTTTATTACTAGTGCATAAGATCCTTCGTGGCAGGAAAAAAAAAAAAGTCTCACACAATGTATCTAGTGCCAGCAGAGTAAATTGAAAATTATATGGCTTACTGTTGAAATGAAAAAAAAATGGACAGAAATCAAAATATATTTACTCAAAATAGAGGTATGTCAGGAGAAGCCTAGATATATCCCTAGGCATCTGAGCTCTGTATACATCCTGCAGACCTTTTAAACTGCCTACCCCATATTCACTTCTCTTTTATTAATGTTAATGCTCTTTGAGGTCAAAATGCGTGAGGCATTATTGCCTCTAGTTAAAAATAACTCTCCTCTTCACAGCTCCTTTGCAGATAGGGTTCTGGTCAGTGAGAGATAAAGAGAAATCAAGTGTGTTGGGCTTTGAAGAAATCTTAATTTTCCTAATGAAAGGGGGCAGATTCAACATCCCTTCAATTTGTTTTTCTTCTGTCCTTTTTCATTTTCCTGCCTTGAGCAAAGGCTTGATATCTGATACAGTGGAGTTGCTGTATTACAACCATGACTTAAAAGGTCATATTATAACCATAATGAGGAAGGAAGCTAGAAAACTGTTGTAGACTTGATATCTTTCTTAAAGAACTACATCATCCTCAAATTCCAGTTCTCCCTGCTTTGTGTTACCTGAGAAAATAAGATTCCTATTTGTTTGAGACATAGATAATTCCCTAACTATGAGGTGATTTCATTAATGTTATTTATGTTATATCTGTGTTTATAAATCTAAATTTATAGATTAAGAACAATTTAGTACATCAGTTCAGTCCCTCAGTCTTGTCCAACTATTTGCGACCCCGTGAATTGCAGCACGCCAGGCCTCCCTGTCCATCACCAACTCCTGGAGTTCACTCACACTCACATCCATCGAGTCCGTGATGCCATCCAGCCATCTCATCCTCTGTCATCTCCTTCTCCTTCTGTCCTCAATTCCACCCAGCAACAGAGTCTTTTCCAATGAGTCAACTCTTCACATAAGGTGGCCAAAGTTCTGGAGTTTCAGCTTTAGCATCATTCCTTCCAATGAAATCCCAGGCCTGTTCTCCTTCATAATGGACTGGTTGGACCTCCCTGCAGTCCAAAGGACTCTCAAGAGTCTTCTCCAACTGATGGTTCAAAACCATCAATTCTTCGGCACTCAGCCTTCTTCACAGTCCAACTCTCACATTCATACATGATGACCACAGGAAAAAACATAGCCTTGACTAAACAGACCTTTGTTCACAAAAATATGCTATCTAGGTTGGTCATAACTTTTCTTCCAAGGAGGAAGCGTCTTTTAATTTCTTGGCTGCAGTCACCATCTGCAGTGATTTTGGAGCCCCCCAAAAATAAAGTCTGACACTGTTTCCACTGTTTCCCCATCTATTTCCCATGAAGTGATGGGACCAGATGCCATGATCTTCATTTTCTGAGTGTTGAGCTTTAAGCCAGCTTTTTCACTCTCCACTTTCACTTTCATCAAGAGGCTTTTTAGTTCATCTTCACTTTCTGCCATAAGGGTGGCGTCATCTGCATATCTGAGGTAATTGATATTTCTCCCAGCAATCTTGATTCTATCTTGTGCTTCTTCCAGCCCAGCATTTCTCATGATGTACTCTGCANAGCCAGCTTTTTCACTCTCCACTTTCACTTTCATCAAGAGGCTTTTTAGTTCATCTTCACTTTCTGCCATAAGGGTGGCGTCATCTGCATATCTGAGGTAATTGATATTTCTCCCAGCAATCTTGATTCTATCTTGTGCTTCTTCCAGCCCAGCATTTCTCATGATGTACTCTGCATATAAGTTAAATAAGCAGGGTGACAATATACAGCCTTGACATACTCCTTTTCCTATTTGGACCCAGTCTGTTGTTCCATGTCCAGTTCTAATTGTTGCTTCCTGACCTGCATACAGATTTCTCAGAGGCAGGTCAGGTGGTCTGGTATTCCCATCTCTTTCAGAATTTTCCACAGTTTATTGTGATCCACACAGTCAAAGGCTTTGGCATAGTCAATAAAGCAGAAATAGATATTTTTCTGGAACTCTCTTGCTTTTTCCATGATCCAGTAGATGTTGACAATTTGATCTCTGGTTCCTTTGCCTTTTCTAAAACCAGCTTGAACATCTGGAACTTCACAGTTCACATCTTGCTGAGGCCTGACTTGGAGAAGTTTGAGCATTACATTACTAGTGTATGAGATGAGTGCAGTTGTGTGGTAGTTTGAGCATTCTTTGACATTTCCTTTCTTTGGGAATGGAATGAAAACTAACCTTGAGTGCAGCACTTTCACAGCATCATCTTTCAGGATTTGAGACAGCTCAACTGGAATTCCATAACCTCCACTAGCTTTGTTCGTAGTGATGCTTTCTAAGGCCCACTTGACTTCACATTCCAGGATGTCTGGCTCTAGATGAGTGATCACATCATCATGATTATCTGGGTCGTGAAGATATTTTTTGTACGGTTCTTCCGTGTATTCTTGCCACCTCTTCTTAATATCTTCTGCTTCTGTTAGATCATACCATTTCTGTCCTTTATCAAGCCCATCTTTGCATGAAATGTTCCCTTGGTATCTCTAATTTTCTTGAAGGGATCTCTAGTCTTTCCCATTCTGTTCTTGTCCTCTGTTTCTTTGCATTGATAGCTGAAGAAGGCTTTCTTATCTGTTCTTGCTATTCTTTGGAACCCTGCATTCAGATGCTTATATCATTCCTTTTCTCCTTTGCTTTTCGCCTCTCTTCTTTTCACAGCTGTTTGTAAGGCCTCCCCAGACAGCCATTTTGCTTTTTTGCATTTCTTTTCCATGTGGATGGTGTTGATCCCTGTCTCCTGTACAATGTCATGAACCTCATTCCATACTTCATCAGGCACTCTATCTATCAGATCTAGTCCCTTAAATCTATGTCTCACTTTCATTGTATAATCATAAGGGATTTTGTTTAGGTCATACCTGAATGGTCGAGTGGTTTTCCCTACTTTCTTCAATTTAAGTCTGAATTTGGCAATAAGGAGCTCATGATGTGAGCCACAGTCAGCTCCTGGTCTTGTTTTTGTTGATTGTATAGAGCTTCTCCATTTTGGCTGCAAAGAATATAATCAGTCTGATTTCTGTGTTGCCCATCTGGTGATGTCCATGTGTAGAGTCTTCCCTTGTGTTGTTGGAAGAGGGTGTTTGCTGCATATCTAATGATATTGATATTTCTCCCAGCAATCTTGATTCCAGCTTGTGTTTCATCCAGCCCAGAGTTTCTCCTGATGTACTCTGCATATAAGTTAAGTAAGCAGGATGACAATATACAGCCTTGACATACTCCTTTCCTGATTTGGAACCAGTCTGTTGTTCCATGTAACTTTGCATAAAATGCCATAATTCTATGTTCCATTAACAGTGAGACATACAAACAAAAACATCAGTTAGAGTGTATTCCACCTCAGAATTAGAAAAAATGCCTTTTTTTTTTATTTTGTATTGATAGGCTTCTGTGTGTCTTTAACTTAAATATGTTCTTTGTGTGCACAAGTTCTCATAAAAGCTTCCCATCGCTCAGGTTTCTTCACATTCCAACTCACACATCCATACAGGACCACTGGAAAAACCACAGCCTTGACTAGACGGAACTTAGTTGGCAAAGTAATGTCTCTGCTTTCGAATATGCTATCTAGATTGGTCATAACTTTTCTTCTAGGAATAAGCGTCTTTTAATTGCATGGATGCAATCATGATCTGCAGTGATTTTGGAGCCCCAAAAAATAAAGTCTGACACTGTTTCCACTGTTTCCCATCTATTTGCCATGAAGTGATGGGACCAGATGCCATGATCTTAATTTTGTGAATGCTGACGTTTAAACCAGCTTCTTCACTCTCCTCTTTCACTTTCATCAAAATGCTTTTTGGTTCCTCTTCACTTTCTGCCATAAGGATGGTGTCATCTGCATATCTGAGGTTATTGATATTTCTCCCAGCAACCTTGATGCCAGCTTGTGCTTCTTCCAGCCCAGCATTTCACATGATGTAGTCTGCATATAAGTTAAATGAACAGGGTGACAATATACAGCCTTGACATACTTCTTTGTCTATTTGGAACCAGTCTGTTGTTCCATGTCCAGTTCTAACTATTGCTTCCTGACCTACATATAGATTTCTCGTGAGGCACGTCAGGTGGCCTGGTATTCCCATCTCTTTCAGAATTTTCCACAGTTTATTGTGATCCACACAGTCAATAAAGCAGAAATAGATGTTTTTCTGGAGCTCTCTTGCTTTTTCCATGGAGCCATAAAAACCCATTGGAAAAACAGCCTGGGACCTTACTGACAGAATTCCCATCAGCCTTACCAGGTGAGTCAGGAAGATCACTTCTGGAAGGCACAGAAACTTTAGGATGTTTTGGGGACTTCAGGAAGAGAGGAATTCATCCAGATCTCTAGGTTTGACAACAGTTCTTTGCTATGGCTTCCTAACTTCAACAGGCTCTTAAAATTTCCTTCTGGAGACTCCTTATAAACCATTCCAGCAAAGCAGATTTAAATGTATACCAGCGTCACAAGAACATTTTGAGAACAATCTTATGTTAAGTCACTTCGGTCATGTCCATCTCTTTGTGACCCTATGGACTATACAGCTTGCCAGATCATCCAGATCTCTAGGTTTGACAACAAGTCTTTGCTGTGGCTTCCTAACTTCAACAGGCTGTTAAAATTTCCTTCTGGAGACTCCTTATACACCGCTCCAGCAAAGCAGATTTAAAAGCACCTATATGGCAAATCATTATTCTTACTGTACTTAGATAAATAATCAGGCCAGGTTTATTGAATTTAGACTTCCTTGGCAAACAAATTAACTCTTAGTTTTCCTGTCTTTGGTAGAAATGTGGGAGATGATGGACAGAAAAAAATGGTTCAATAGAAAGTGTACTACACATGTGTGGGTATTAGGTTCTAGTGGTATTACATTTCCTTGAAGTATTATTATTTACCTCCAAACTGGGTTGGACCCTGAATTTTTCTAGTGTCCACCCATATCTAGCTACAACTTTCCTACTAAAATTCCCAATTTCTCCCATCATTTTGATGTGTCTGTGGGGAGACAGTGAGCTCTGAGTGATACACCTCTGTCATCTTGATCTGCTCACTCTCCCATTCTTTTGAGTTGAATCACTGAGAACTAACATTGCCATTTTCCTCAAGTCCTGCAACGTGAAGCTAGATGACTTGATGCAAACATCAGAGAAACTGTCACAACAGCTCATGTTCAAATAGACTTCATGCCTTTTGCTGTATTACCCTTATCTAGCTACAACTTTCTTACTAAAATTCCCAATTTCTCCCATCATTTTGATGTGTCTGTGGGGAGACAGTGAGCTCTGAGTGATACACCTCTGTCGTCTTGATCTGCTCACTCTCCCATTCTTTTGAGTTGAATCACTGAGAATTAACATTGCCATTTTCCTGAAGTCCTGCAACGTGAAGCTAGATGACTTGATGCAAACATCAGAGAAACTGTCACAACAGCTCACGTTCAAATAGACTTCATGCCTTTTGCTGTACGAGCCACTCAGAAAGTTAACCTGATCACCCAGAGATGTTGCTAACTGTGATAGAGGCAATAGTTGCTTCGATCTCGACATCTAGAAAACTTCTTGACTGACTACCCCCTGGGCTCAGAAACTAGTTTTTAACCAGCTCCAGTCATTAACGTCTGCTTTACTTTTGTTTCCATAGGAATGCCTCTTATTAATAGCTACCTGATACTGCTTGCACCCTAGACATAGCTGTGGAAGCCCAC